>JAXGGA010014478.1:0-31990 GCA_038373865.1 Uloborus plumipes
TTACTTTTTAGAGGGTGGGTCTAATTTTCGTCAATAGCCCGCGGGATAAGCTTCAAAATCATAAATTTTCATGCAATTCGATAAAGAAATAAGCGAGTTTCGACCGGGTATAGGATTCGGCTTAGAGAAATAATATATGAAGATGATAATTTCATTTTTCAAATGAAATTGAAAAATAAATAAAAAAGTTAAAATAGTAATAATAATTTTTTTAACAAAAAAAAGGGTATGGAAAAACATTTTTTAGAACGGTTTTACAAAAATTTCGGAGGGGGTTTGAACCCTAAAACCCCACCTCTTAAATACTGCCCTGATCGGTTCCCAACCGGTGGTTCGCGAACCATAGAAGGTTCACGGGAGGTATGAAGGGGGCTCGCGAAAATAATATTGTAATTAAAAATGATCAAATAAGCTTTGTGCTGAACAATATTTGAAGTTAAAAATCAACGTAAATAAAGCACAAATAAGGTAGAAAGTACAGCAAATAGCTATTTCAAGGCTACAGTGGAGCCCCTTCCTCAGTGCAAGAAGCTCAGCAAACAACATGAAAGCTGTAAGAGAACTGAGCGCGAAGCACGTGGGCCCTGGTATTTATAACAAATGGGCCAGTGCGCTTGAACTCACGATAGGAGCAGGAAAACACCGACCAATCAATTTCCTTATTTGTGCTTTATTTACGTTGATTTTTAACTTCAAATAATATTGTAATGGCTGAAATTTGACATGTTTTATTAATAAACTCATTGCCATGTCAAAAAGACCAATCTTGTAATACAACAAAACTCAAGCTACTTTGAAGTAGAAGGGTGAGGGGGGTTTAAAGGAAAATTTAATTATGCTTCACCAAATCACCCCGTCTTGAGGTATGTGTGTATTTTTTCTTTTTCAAAAATATTGATTTTTCCTTTTGATGTAAAATCTTTTAATGCTAAAAGCTTTCGGCTTTAAGTAAAAAATTTTAAAAAATCGAACTCTATCAATCATTAGTGTACATTTCTCTTCAGTCTTTTACTTTTCATTATCAAGTAACACATTTCAGAAGACCTTTAGAAATACAAATTGTTAAATATCAGTTATTGAACAAATGACACTGAGAATTACAAAGAGCTGTAAGTTAACTTTGGATGTGTTGACTTGAATGCCTCAAAATGTTTGCAAATTTGTGCTTTTTTAACATTATTTAAATTTTTACTTTGCAACATAAAGGTAATTGTTATTTCTTAAATCAATACATATTCATGAAACGTTTGAGCTTGATAACTAAAAATTATAACTTTTTTCACTGCTTGTAATAAGAGGTCACCATGAATACGTTGATGAATATTAGAATATTATTAATTGGCAAATTCAAAAAACAGAAAATAATAACCCACCGGCATCCGTGCACGTTTTTTCGTCACTTCCATCGGGACAATCCTCCACTTTGTCGCAGAGTTTGCCGATTTCCACACATTCTCCCGTCAGACACATATACTCGATGGGAGAACAGGACAGGGGAGCAGAGGTCACTGTCAAATAAAAAATTCAAAAACGGTCATATACATATTTGCAGGTTAATCCAAACAATTCTATAGCAAATTTCATGAAAAAGATCATATTGTGCGATAGCTAAATTATTTACACAGTCATTGCACTATAAACACATTATTTGTTTAAATATAGTTTAAATAACTAAAAAATACGCTTTTATAGTTAAAATCAGATTGAAAATCCGCTAAATTTACATGAACTTTTAATCCATCAACATGTAATGTAGTTTAGCCTTTAATATTAATAATAGTATTAAATATATTACTTTAATGTTTGCAAAGAACGTGAATTTTATCTTTTATTATTCAGAGTTACACACACAAATAACTGAAAAACTAAAAATACATCAACATGTAATATAGTTTAGCCTTCAGTATTAATAATAGTATTAAACATATTACTTTTATATTTGTAAAGAACATGTATTTTATCTTTTATTCAGAGTTACATACACACAAACAAACAAACAAACAAACAAACGCACATGTGAAACTAATAAAAGCGCATTAAAAATAAATATGTTAAACACAATACCGGCACACACATGGTATGTAAGATGTATAGCCAGTGAAAAGGTCTGTAATAATATCAAAAACGAAAACCAATTTGTTGCAGTTTTCATTCATGGATACATTGACATGGAGTTCAAGAAATTATACGGATGCAAAATGATCAATTTTTCAACATTATAAAATCTGTATTTTGATAATAGAATCGTAAGTAGATCAAGTCAAAAATTGCAAAAAAATGAACTTATTTTCGGAAGATTACTAATAGAGATTTTTCTGAAATTTATAAATGAAACACGTCCTAGTTACTGCTATTCACTGCAGCAGACACAGGGTAATCAATTATAGTAAATTCTGATTTAAAAATTGAATTGCAAAATTGAATTATTGACTGCTTTTGGTTTTTTATTAGGACTCATACTTAATTTAGTTTTCGCACTACAACAATAAAATAAAGTACCCTCTAAATCGCTTTAATATTTAAGCAGTAAGAAACTTGGCTTGATTATCTCAAGGTATTAACTGATCTTTCATTAGTACTTTGGCAAGAATCATGGCTATTAGAATTATTTCATTCATTTACTTTTGTTATTTATTTACTTACTTGTCATAGGAGTGGGGGGAGGAGACTTTAAATAAAAAGTTTTTTTTTTTTATTTAAATGCAATTATTGATAGTGTTTTGAAAACTATTAAAAGTATTTTATGTTTAAGTTTTCTACTAAAACCAAATATTTCCCAATACATTTTTTCTCTATATTTTATCAAATAATCCAAATTTAGAGCATTATTTAAATTTAATGGAAACATTGTCTTATAGCATTCAAATAGTGTAAAATAGAGTTATTTAATCTCATATAAAAGCACAAAGACTTAAGAGGACTATTTTAAGAGCGCCACCTAGGCTTTGCATAAAACCGCCTGCATAGCACATAGAAGTCAGTGGGTCAGTGCAACTGCAAGCATGTTGTATGATGCAAAAATATGTTTATGCAGCTGTAAGTATGCTACATCGTAGTTTAATAAATAGATTACACAGTCCACTTTGCTAATATTACTTTGTGTGTGTGATTGTTTGTTGTGAGCCAGCAGGACTTCAAGAAAAGAAAACAACTATTTTAATTGCAATTTGTCACACATTAACAATTTTTTTTTTTCATTTTTTGGATCTGAAATATAACGTGATGCCACTTTAGAAAGTGCTACCTTAAACTCTGATTTTACCACTAGTCCTTTTTAGTTCGAGCAACTTAGCAATTGATCTCTAAAACGAAATCATACTAGGAGACTGCAAGGAATAAGTGGTCGTTAGTCGAATTTGTACCATAAATTTTCATTTACTGCCCAGAATTGAAACTCTAGGAGCTAAATTTGATGCCAAAAGTTTGGGATCCCATTGAAGCTTTTATTACCGACTCACTGAGGCTATGACATAAAGGATACATTTGCAAAAGTATTTAAAAAAGCAAATAGCTTTGTGTTTTGAAAGGCATTTTCTTTTGCAGATATTTTTGAATCTTTTCTCGGCACCTCGCAGCATTTCAATGATTTTTTTTTTGGATAAGAGATGCACCGATTGAACGGCCACTTTGCCACAATTTATAATCGGTCAAATTTTGCCGATTAATCGGAGGAAAAGGTATTTTTTAAAGTATACCTTCACCAAAAAACTATGATGAATAATTTTATTAACAGAAAATAAATTCAATTTTCTGCAATCCTTACCATAATAACTTATATCTTTAAACGAGCAATTCTTGTATATATTATTTTTGGATTTTCGAAAACGGCTCTAACGATTTCGATAAAATTTTGTATTTAAATAAAAGTTTTGGTTTTTGAGTTCATCTACATTGACGTTTTTGCTGTAAAAACGAGAGCTTTCACAAAACCCTGTTTTTTGTACCTTCATTAAAAGTTCATTGAGAAGCTTTCTTTTTATCATTTTCTTTATGATTACTGTCATTGTTACTGTTTCATAGCAACCACGTTTTATTATAACAATGGGTTTCCTTTTTTTTCATTTCATTTCATTTGTCGTCGAAGGCGCAGGAGAGGTTGAGGAGAATAGATGCAGTGTCCCTGTTCTCCGGTTTCATATTTAATTACATCAGCATAAATTTAAATTTTTATGGTATTTAGCAAACGAGTTTTGGCAACGTTAGAATTGTTATTTCGAAAAGTAAAGAGATCGATCAAAATATAGTTATTATGGTGTGATTTTACCGTGTGCATCGTTTAAATAAGGTTGTGATGATGATGTCTCGTCCAAATAACGTTGTGTTTTTTAAAATAAATTACGGCTGTTTTAAATGCATAATTGCAACCAAGGACTTAAAAATGCTTTTCAAGTTTATCAAAATAAGTACTTCGAAGGAGTAAGTAACCGCCCCTAAGCCAGGGCTAAGGCAGAAGGTACTGCATGTATTGTTAGTATTTCGAGCTTTAGAAAAAAACACGTTTTACAAAACTTTTTTTGAACTGAGTGGGGCCCGTTTGCCAGGTACTTTAGTATGAAAAAGCAAAGTAAAAAACAAAACAAATAGTTCATGCAGTGTGTAAAACTGAATGGGATATTAAAGGATTGTATGACAATCAGCTGTGAGGGTTTCACAGCTGATTGTCATATGACACCATTAGGAACAATTAAATTCCCAAACTCTTAAACTGGGATGTGAAAACACAAGTAGTCTATTTTACTAAAACCAGCCAAATTTTGCCTTTCAACCAGCAAAATACTGCTATGAAATGCATATAAGAAAAGATAATTTTAGAGGGAGCAAACTTCAAAAAATCACACTCACCCGCGGATGGCTTACAGCCCCATTCGTCGCTTCCATCGCCGCACTCGTTCTTCCCGTTACAGATGAGATTCTTCGGGATGCAACCGAAACTCTGGACGCAGCGGAAAGATTCAGAATCACAGGCAGAGTCACCTGGGGGAGAGATGTCTCGTTAAATATACAAGTCATAGCAAAATTTAAAGAAGAGGTCTCCAAACTATGGCCTAAATTCAGCCAGCAAAATAAATTGACAAGTCATAATTACTAGATATGTTTAACTGCACTATAATTTTTTGTATCTATTTATATTCTGCGAGTTTTTAACCGCACATCTTTGGATAAATGTAGTATCTATCGTTAAAGTATTTAGTAACATCAACTACACTGTAAAAAATGTTAAACGTTCGCTATCAAATAACGTAATGTATAACGATTACTATCAGTGTAAAAATGATTATTATCAAATTCTATGCAACATGACCTCTAAATTCTTATCTATTGAAGCATTTTTTTTTTCCTTAGGAAAAACTAAATGCAGTTAAATAAAAATGTTATGTAATCATTATTTTCGTTGCAATATGTGTACATAGGATTTTACAAACTAATTTAAATTTATTTGAATGTTTTTCTTTTCTTTATTTAATTCTTTGTAATAATAATCTTTTAAGTAATTTAATCAGTTAACCTTTCTGCATACATATATATTTTTAATCTAATACTTATTTAAAGAAGAAAAAAATATTCAAATCTTACCTTTGCAGTTCTTTTCATCTTCGCCATCCAAGCAATCCATTCGGCCATCGCATACCCACGAGCTCCAGATACAGGTACCTACACAAACAAACAAAACTTTAGGACACACAGCATTTTGGAGCTTGTGTAAATAATAAACAGAAGGTACAGTGAATGCTATGCAGTTGTATGGCATTTACCTATGAACATTGTCTTTCTAATGCAGTGGGCTGCATATTTAATGAGAATTTAAGACACAGAAACAAGCTCATAAAGTCTTGCTAAACCTCAATTCAAGGACGATAATTTTCGAATTAATTAGTTTAAATGGAACGTGGATAATCGGGTAAAGAGGAATGAAGGAAAAAAAATATATGAAAGATCGATACATTTTTTTAAGTTCTATTTATTTTTTAAGTTGCATTATACAATTAAGCATGTAATTGCCTAAAACAATTTAAAACAATCATTATAATAAGAACTGTGTATGTGAGTAAACTTATTTTAAAAGGATTTTACATACCATAAGCAAGAATATTTAAAAAGTCATTTTTTTATTCTTCTAAGTTTGAAGACTTGATGCATAATTTCCGCACATTTTAAAAAGCATAATTTAAAAAGGAATTTCTTAAGTAAGTTCGTTTGTTTCAAAAGTTTTTTACATAAAAATAGCATAAATATTTTAAAAATTTACTATTTTTTTCAAGTTTGACGAATTGATAATGCACAATTCCCGCACATTTTAAAAAGCATTACCTTAACAATATAAAGCCTATTGCTATGTATAGAATAATGCTACTTCTATTTATTTCTTTAATTTAAAGTTTAAATCATACGACAGGGGTTACATTATCATGGATGTTGAAATCATGGTCATTGTGAACCTTAATCTTTTAAATGTGAAGGAAGTTTGATGTCATTTAGTGCACCAGTAACTTCAATTTCTTCTTTCGCTTTATTACTAATCATGAAGCAAAATAATTTAATTTATGTTTCTTTATTACTTGTTTTTCTATTTTCCCATTGACATCAATTATAGCTAATTAAAGAACTGATTATGCAATTCAGATCAAATTTTAAAACAATTAGGAAATTTGTTAAATTTTGAAAAATAAATTTGAAATCTTTAATAATTACTACAAGGTGCAACCCCCCTCCTCACAATCAGGGACTCAAAGAAGTTTTACACCATATTTCAAGGCTGTGAGTGAGATAGGGGGGGCTACTAGACATCGCACGGCAAAATACAATTTTTTTGATGCAATGAAGAAAAGTAGGTACTCACGTATTAACTCCACTGCAGCTACAGATTTTGCAGTCAGAAAAAGATTTGGCAATTTATTTCGTAGTTGTTGCTCGCATGCACTTGCAGTTATTTAAAAATGCCAAAAAAATCTGGCCAAATATGTTTAAACCGCCAAATCTGTAGCTGTGGTAGAGTTAATACGTAACTACCAAAAAATAAATCCTCCAATTACCTGAATTACACCGAAACCTATTTTCCCCACAGGTGTCTGGTTTCGGTGTGGAAGATGACGACTTCTCCGTTGTTGATGACTCCCTGTCAGAATCATCACCTAAGAGGGATGAAAAAAAGATTAACTATATTACAGTTTGTGTTCAATTCACTGAAATTCGCTAAGATTCAGCTTTAAGAAATATTTATCACTGTAGGGGGAAATTTTAATGATTAAAAATCACGTTTTTTACCCCGTTACCACCTAGGGATCTATTTATAGATCACTTGTTTTCAGATCCCTCACTCAAAACAATACCTTTTCATCATTTCTTATTCTTACTGGCTGGTTTCCTTGCATACATGGCTACACCCCTAAAAAACTTTTGAACCTTTCTTTTCTTGGTCAGTCCAGCAGGTAACATCTAAAGTTTGTCATGTTTCAGATTCATAGTCAGGCCCGTCATTTAGGGGGGGCAGGGGGGGTCAATTGTCCCCCCCCCCTGGCTTTGAGAAATCAATGTATTTACATATAAGTGGGCGTGGTTTTTGCTGTTTTCCGATGAAATTGCATTCTGTTTTCACCCTTTGCCCCCCCCCCCCCTGGAAAAACTTGAAATGACGTCACTGTTCATAGTGCAGTTTTCAATTCTGGGTGTGACGAAATTTTTTTTCAAATATATCATACTTTTCTTTTGCTGGTTTTAGTTTTACAAGAACTTTATTCTTAATTTACAACATTGGTATCTTTAAGGATAAGCTTATAGGAAAGTTAGCTACTTTTTAACAACCAGAAACCCCAGCTATCTATTTATAGATCATCTATTAATTCAACTAGAAAATACTGCAAGTGAATAAAACTTGATCTTTACTCTATTTGTGAAGTATTAAATGTAATTTCAAAAGATTTTCACAAAAATTTTCCTTTTAAAATAATTTAGGAGCTGACGAGTTAACGTGCGTTTTATGCACTCAGAAGCAAGTGGATTATTTGTTGTAATCAGGGGTGATTGTGAGTTCATTAAAAAATACCTGAAAGTTTTGAAGAGAAAATGTGTGTGAGGGGGGGGGCATTCAAAAAACCAAGGCCCCTATTATTTAAGCACACCTAATTTTATAATTATACGTATTTAATAATAAATTGCCTTTCATAAACAAACAAGACACATTTCATACATTCGAATAGTTTTAAATAGTTTTTCGTCAAAAAAAAGGCATCTTAACATTTTTGTTCAATGTATATTTTCAGTAATTATCGGAAAATCACCGAAAATTCGAAAAATAAGAAAAAAATACTGAAGGTTGGAAGACAAAAGCATAATTAAAAATGTTTTATTTCCGGTATTTTCGAACATGAAAATACCAGAATCGACCATGAAAATACCGGAAATCCGGTAAAATACCGGAACACAATCACCCCTGTGTAATAATCTGCCTGAAGTACAAGTTTTCAAGATAAACTTTATGATTGGAGGGGAGGAGTGGTACATTAAATTTGCAGCAAACAATGAAAGACAATTATGACTTAAATTTAAAATAGAAACCTGTTCAACTTAAGATTAATAATTAACACTTCACAGCTTTTAACAGTGAATAGCTTTTGTGACTTACTGCACAGTAAAAGCAAAACTAAAATAGAGACTATATATTGTTTAAGATATTTTTTTATGGAAATTTATAACAATTCCAATAGAAAAAAAAAACATATTTCAGTCATGGGCCAGTCCTCGAAAATCTTGTCCCACACGTGAGGCTCATATATTTCGTTAATAAGTAGTGATTTTAAATTAAAACAAATGAAACTTTGTAGGTTAAGAAATCGCAAACAGGGGGATTTCTTAGGCAAAAAACCTTGTTCAATAAATTTTAAAATACAGGGGTGATTGTGAGCTCATGGAAAAATACCTAAAGAGAAAATGTGTGTGTGGGGATGGGAGGGGGGTGCTTTTTTCAAAAAACCAAGGCCCCTATAATTTAAGCACACCTAATTTTATAATTATACGTATTTGATAAAAAATTGCCTGTCATAAACAAACAAAGCACATTTCATACATTCGAATAGTTTCAAATAGTTTTTAGTCAAAAAAAAAAAAATAGAATGGCATCTTAACATTTTTGTTCGATGAATATTATTAGCAGGGGTGATTGTGAGTTCATGAAAAAATACCTGAACGTTTTGAAGAGAAAATGTTTGTGTGTGGGAGGGGGGTGCTTTTTTCAAAAAACCAAGGCCCCTATTATTTAAGTACACCTAATTTTATAATTATACATATTTAATAATAAATTGCATTTAATAAACAAACAAGACACATTTCATACATTCGAATAGTTACAAATAGTTTTAGTCAAAAAAAAAAACAATAGAATTGCATCTTAACATTTTTGTTCGATGAATATTATTAGTAATTATCGGAAAATCACCGAAAATTCGAAAAATAAAAAAAATACCGAAGGTGGGAAGACAAAAGCATAATTAAAAATATTTTATTTCCGGTATTTTTGAACATGAAAATACCAGAATCGATCATGAAAATACCGGAAATCCGGTAAAATACCGGAACACAATCACCCCTGTATTAGTAATTATCGGAAAATCACCGAAAATTCGAAAAATAAAAAAAAATACCGAAGGAGGGAAGACAAAAGCATAATTAAAAGTATTTTATTTCCGGTGTCTTCGAACGTGAAAATACCAGAATCGATCATGAAAATACCGGAAATCCGGTAAAATACCGGAACACAATCACCCCTGGAAATAACTAAATTTTAATCAAATATACGAGAGTAATGAGCGGGACAAGATGGCGGCATTTTCGTGGAATAGTCCTCATGCTCTTTTAGAGAAAAATATTTTTGAAAAATGGGACACAGTCATTTAGAAATGTTTGTAAGAAAAATTGATTAGTAATTCATTAAAAGATGAGATGATTAAGAAGTAAGAAGTTTGCCTCGTGCAGAATAATAATGATTTTTGAAAGAAAGCATTCGGCAAAGAGATAACAAAATTTGCAAATGCCGTCAAGACTGCTTATTCGAATATCGGTATAAAGAATATCCCGCTTAATATAATACATTTTGAATGTACCAAACTGTTATAATGTATCATTTCGATCCCGGATAATGGAATATCCCGCCTATTAGAATATTTTTTGTGGCGGCAAAATGGTTATTCCATTAGATGGGCTCGACTGTACATATTTTAGGATTTCATGAAACAACTTTTTGAATGAAAAATATATGAACATCTAGACAAAAATCCCGCAAGTAAAATGTTGAAAGGAAGTAGCTTTTATATTACCCAATTACAGGAGTGTGAAATTTTAAATGTTATTTACTTGTTAAATGTTCATTTTGCATGTACTACACAATAATAGTTCAAGGAACACGCCGAAAAAAAATTATTTCAAAACAGGGGTGCCCACAGGGGGGATTGGTGGCGCCAACAAAATTTTTGGGGAGGGATTTTTTCAAACTAATTTATTTATTAATTTAAATTTACTGATTTTTTTAATAAAAATCATTTATTCTTTCATTTTTAAAATTTAAATTATTTCTTTATTATTATTTATTTATTTTGTGTGTGTGTGTTTGGAATGTCTGGAAGGGAAAAAAAACGATTTTATTCTGCGCATAATTCGTACTTTAAAAAAAATAATAAAAAATAAAAAAATAATAGTTACAATTTAAGAAAATAAATAGATAATATTTACAAAAAATAAATAAATAAATAAAAAAGAGGGGTAAAAATAAAAATGAAAAGCACAAGAGTGTCGTGAAAATTTGGGGAGGGGGGATTTGCGCCATTGAGCTTAGGATGGTTGGGCACCCCTATTTCTTAACTAAAAATAAATGAAATGTTCTAACCACACATGGTTTCGTCAGACATGTCCCCGCAGTCGTTCACCCCGTCGCATCTCCACCAGAACGGAATGCAGGATCCCGAACCGCATCGGAACATCCAGGCGGAGCATTGTCCCGGAACGGAGGTGGGGGAGGGCGAAGTGGACACCGTCGAATCCGTGGTGGTGCTGGCTGGAATTCAAAAACATGAAATAAGAAATGAAATCAAACAAAAACAGTATGTAGTTTCCTTTTTGTTCCTAACAACATTTACATCAAAGATTTTATCCCCTGAGGAGTTAGTCTCTATTAGATTATTGGGATTCTTGATAATTTTCAAAAAGGATGTGGTCAAAGTGCGATTTTGTACAAAAATGGAGAGTATTTGACAATTTTTCAGAAATGAAAGTCCCAAAAATGCAGTTTTAGGCTATAATTGGTATGTAAGAGAGGGGTCATGACCCCCCCCCCCCCTCCATCTAGATATAAAAAGAATTCATGATAAATCGTGGTATTTTTGGAGCTGGAAACAAAAAACACTTTTCTTAGGAAATGTATCTAATTTAGAATAAAATATGGGAGATTTAGACTTGATTTAGGACTTTTGTGTAAGAAAACTGCATCGACATTCCAGGATAAGCCAAATGAATTGCAAGAGTTGACGGCTATACTAGAAACAGTTTCATTTACTTATTGTTTTTGGTTTATGGCTAAGGATAAATAAATTGATTTAAAAAAAATACAAAGAAAAAAATGAATCAAGGGAAAAAATACTATCGACCAAAATGCCAACACTCACTGCAGTTGACTTCATCCGAATTATCCCCGCAGTCATCTTGCCCGTCGCACTTCCAGGAACCGAAGATGCACTTCCCGTTGTCGCACTTGACCTGCCACGATTCGCAGGTCATGTTCCCGCAGTTCAGTTCGTCTGCACCGTCGTGGCAGTCACTATCACCGTCACATCTCCAGGACATGGGCAGGCACTGGTTGCCGCCGGGACAGAAGAACTCGTTGTCCTGGCACGACTTCTCCGGGCCTGGAACGGGACAAACATCTTCATTTATCCCCTCCAAATGATCAAAATAAACACAAATAAATGAAAGTTAGGAAAAAGCAATAAATAAAAATAAGTAATTTTTTATTGATGCTTTTCCTTGGTCGAGGTATTTAAACACCCAGCGAAGAACGGGCTCCTGTTTTAATGGAAACTTTCTCTTGAATTTTGCTCTAAGTCACAGAACCAGGACCACTGAGAGCCTTGGCGTGCCCCTAATCAGTTTGATCTCCCCCATTAAATCTATTAAAAAATTTCTTCTCCGAATCCGAGCAGGGCCCCGAGTTTCTGACTAAGCCGACATGGCCTCTGTCGGCACTGAACACAACTTATTTCCTGAGGTTCCACCAAACACACAAAAAGACAATCTCACTTTAAACAATGTATTTAAAAGCGCAGGAACTTTTCAATAGATCATACTCTCGAAAGGAACTGCCTCAATTGCAGTGCTGCCGTGTGAATATTTTGGTGACGAGAAACAGTTCGGAGTGAAACCATTTAAATTAAAATATGTCAATGCGAAAAACACAGTGCAACATTTTAGTGCTATCTAGTGATGCTTGCTGAAAATATTTTATAAAGGACTGGCCAATGTCTGTAATGCTAGAATATTTTGGTGACAAGAAACAGTTCGGCACAAAATCATTTAAATTAAAATATGTCACTGCGAAAAACACAGTGCAACATTTTAGTGCTATCTAGTAATGATTGCTGAAAATATTTTATAAAAGACAGGCCAATGTCTGTAATGCTAAAAACTTATTATTTCCTGATAATATAAAGGACTTAATAAACACATTATATAAGTGCAAAAAAAAGGGATGCAGCAGGTCTGCAGGGCCTATACACGAGCCACCCCTGCTCAGAATCAAACCCGGTTTTAATTTGCTATATCTTTATCTTGCTCATTTTGTTTAAAAGATCCATGAAAATCCTTCAAATACAGAATATTCATCAAATTATGGGTATTAACATTCATCACAAAATTAACCCAACATTTACAGGCATAGAAAACAAACTATCTCACTGGTGCAATTGGCTTCATCGGACCCGTCTCTGCAGTCGTCGTCAAAGTCACAGACGTACTCCTCTCTAATGCACCTCTTGTTGTGGCACTCGAACTGGCCAGCCAAGCACTTGGGATAATCTGAGGGAAAATAATTAGATTTGAATGTAAAATCAGTATAACAAGGTGATACAATCAACTCTAGCCGATTAAGCATAACTATCTATAATCTACCATGGTTGTGCACCTGAACAAAATAGCAGTTGCTCTTTGTCACGTTAAAAATCAATTGCAATTTATATTTTTACAAAAAAAAAAAAAAAAACAAGATCCGAAATATTTGACAAAATACTCATTAAGCAGAGCCATGTTTTCAATAAAAATACAGTGGAACCCCGATTTTACGCTACCCTTTTCATACGTTATCCCGCTTCCAACGTGATTTTCTGTTGGTCCCGAGAAAAGGTTATACTGATAATTAGGGATGCACCGATAAGCAAATTGGCCGATTACGGATTAATCGGTTATTGATAATCAACCGATTAATGATATGAAGAATTGTTTTTAATACTACAATTTCACAATCACTGTTTTTTCTCTCTTATACAATTCCGAGTTTAGAAATAGTAAGTAATTTATTCCTGAGAGAAGATTTTTTTCCCATTTTCTTAATTTTCACAAAATAATTTCAATATTTTATCAAATTTCTTAGAACCAATTTTCATATTAATGTCAATAATATTACATTAACACATTGGTAATTATAATTATTGGACATAAAAATTCAAAAAAAAGGGGGAGGGGGAGGCTCTGTGAGAGGCAGTAATTTTAATTAGGAGTACTTCTAATTAAAAATTTTAATAATCAGTAGCAATTTAATTCAAGAATGTTATTCTTTGCCAAAATTAGAGGTTATCTAAAAGCACAGTGTTAAGTAGAAAACCATCGCCGCATGAAAAATGTAGCAACATTGTCTATGTGTATATTTATTCAAAGTAGAAGAATTAATTTAAAAACTTTATATCAACTGTGAGGGTTATTAATACTGTCAACACAAAATCATTCATCATAGTTTCTTAGTGAAGGTACACTTTAAAGAACAATATTTTTTTTAAAAAAATTACAGCCGATTAATCGGCGCAATTTTGTCGATCATTAATAATCGGCAAAGGGGCTGATTAATCGGTACTGCCGATTAATCGGTTCATCCCTACTGATAATGTTAATTAATTCCGTATTTTAAGGTTTTTTTTTTTCAAAAAGTCGCTTTATACGTTTTTCGACGAACAGATCAAAACCTTTTTTCCATCTACCAAGGGTTACGCAAACTGATGTGGTGTTTTGTTTGGTTCTGTTTTACTGTCCTAAGTAAGAAAGGTTTTCTCCGATAGTCCAATCCGATATTTCTTCACATCAACTGAGGACCAAAAGTACAGATACTCTTCTTCTTAAAATTTTCTCAAACTTTAAAAGTCACATGTGTGGTCTATCACATCACAAATGCTCTATATGTTTTTTGCCCGCTTCTAATGATAGTAATAAACAATGTAAACGAAGAAGAAATAATGGAATGTGTCCCCACAACTGATCAAGCGATTCAAAGCATAAAAACTTGAATTTAATTTCATTTTGTTGATTTTCTATATTTTTTTTACAAATGTCAACCAAGCAATTTTGCAAGAATTGTTAGTATAGATTAGAGAACGTGCTATAAATGAAATTGATCTGAAGACAAAAAAACAAGATTCACATTTTTCCCAATAGTCCATTCGATAAGGGTCAATTATTAAACAATAAAAATAATAGATTATAAACCCCGACCTTGATTTTATGTTTTTCCCTTGGAAAGTTTTTATCACTGATCCAACTGAAAACATAAAATTGGTGTTCTACTGTACGTTCTCAAGTTAAACACAGTTGAGAGCAGCGATGTCCAACCTTTCTTTACTCAGCGATCAAAAGCTCTAAATTAACAGTCACCAGTAGCTTACTGGCAACCATTTCATTGAAAATGGAAGAAAAAATTTGGAAAAAAATGAAAATGAAAAATTTAAAATGAAAGAAGACTGGAATTTCATTCCAAAGAATGAAGTCCCAGTCGCCAAAAGTGGCGACCACTGCTCGACTTTGAAGGGAAGTTACATATACGACTCCATTATTTGAGCACTCTTCTTGAGTTTCTAGTAAGTATTATCTTGATTTTATATCATCCTTTTTTTTTTTTTTTTTTTTTTTTTTTTTGTCGTCTGTTTCAGATTGAAGATTCAATTCAAGTAACAGAATAAATGATTCCTAACACTTTTCTTGTACTTTGTATTTCAAAATGGTCCATTTTTAGTCGCTTTTTTTAAATACAAAAATTTTGCAAAGTACATTATTGGGTTTACAACCTAATGCAATTCCAAATGTCCTGGAAAATAACAGTGTCAGACGACTGAAACTTTGACTAAATAAATAAACCAAACCTGATTGAGCCCTAAAATTTACTTTCATTTAGTTATGTTATCTACATTTGTATTGTACTTTAAAAATTTGTAAAATATTGCCTTTTGTTGTACACTTACATCTTTATATTAAAAAATTTTCGATTAAAAGTTAGTTATTTTGTAGAGTATAATAATTTTTTTAATTTGTTTTTAATATTATAGATAGTGAATATGTTATTTACTTTTTGAGGTACGTATTTTTTTTTTTTTTTTGAAATGGTGACCAAAAGATGAAAGTGGCAAGCATTATATTTAACTATGGTTGCCAGTGGCTACTTCTCAGAATCCCTAGTCTGGAGCTTTACGGGGGTCGCACCTGATATTTAGATGATTCTCACAGGCCACATCACGTATTATAGTTTAAAATTTTAAAACTTCAATAACAGTGTTTTTCAGTAACAGTAAAGTTCAAACTTACCACAAGCCTCTTCATCTGACCTATCGCCACAATCATCGTCAAAATCACATCGGAATGTTGCATGGATGCAGCGGTTGTTCTTGCATTTAAACTTGCCAGCATCACAAGTCGAATCTGAAATGAAGAAGGAAAAGAAAAACAAGTTATGGAGACAGGAATTTTGATGAAACAATTTTGGATATTGAAGTATTAATATAACAATGACAGTATATATATAACTGACCCTCGCAAAGTTTTCACACTTGACAGCAGTAATTGAAAAATTTGATTTTTTAACAGTAATTTTTTAAAAAACAAGCACAAAGTAAATTTTTATTTTTTGCAGATTTAAAAGAAAATGAAAACAAGCCCTATTTTCGTAGTTTTATGAAGTATTAAAGAAACAACAAAAAAAAGAACCTTTAAGAAATATTTTTTGTGCTAAAATAAACATTTTTTTCCCGGTTTTAATACAACAGTAAAACTAATTTAAAATGCTACAATGAGATTAGAATATACAAGATATTATTCCTAGAAAATTGGACCAAAATTAGACGATGAAAAAATGTCAATCAAAGGAGACCCACAGCAAGATTGAAACTGCATTCTTTGTCTTTCTGGCACAATCCTCTATGCAACCACACCACTTATGACTCAGCTTTTGGATGCTATTCATTGAAGTGATGTGCAATAAAAGCTGATAAATACAGTTTCTCTGACATACACAAAAAAAAAAATTTAAACAGTGGGTCTATTTTTCATCAATAGCCAGCAGGATAAGTTTTAAAATGAGGAGTAATTCATGGAATTCGATAAAGAAATTAGGAAGTTCTTGTGCCGTAACTGAAAACAATGTACAGAAATCTATATCTATAAAAATGAGTGTATGTATATATACTTGTTCTCTATACAAATCCACAGTTTGCGTCAGATTTTCATCAAACTTGACACAGAGGTTCCTTGATGCCCTAGAATTCTCATAGGCGGGGTCTTGAAATTTTAAAAAATCTAAAAAGCTTAAATTTAATTTTTTGTCAAAAAATGACCCTTTTATAGGAATCTAGCCTATTTATATTGTAATCGAGATAGGCCTTTTAGCATTCAAATTGATGAAATTTAAGATTTTTAAATATGAGTATTTTCCAACAATGATTACGATTAAAGTAATGGATTTTCAATTTAATGCTCACCTATTTCCTTTTAGCATTGAAATAAGTAAAAAACAATCATAATTCATGTGGACTTTATAAAAAGAACCACGGATATGAATTTCAAATTTGCAATGCGACGACAGTTGCGTCTGTAATGGAGATAAGCCTTCAGAACGAGAAATAGATTTATTTCTGAGTTATAATAATTTTTACTTTGTAGGTGGGAACAATTAATAGAGAAAAGTTAATATTTTAAATTTGGCGGGTGAAATTGATGCAATTTTTTCACTTCCATGTGCATATATTTCAAGCCAGTGGACGCGGCAAAGCACAGACAACATTTATCTTTAATTTTCACCTTTTGATAAGACTATTTTTCTGTAAACGTTTAACTGTCTGTAATATTTTAGTTTTTTTCAAAGTATGTACCTAAGAGACAGATTGATGCAAATTATTTTATACCCATATGAATAGAACTCTTTCAAACTTTTTTTCCCTGAATGCTATGTTGTATTAATAAGCACCCGGGCAAAGCCGGGTATTAAGCTAGTAATATATAAGATTAATGTGTTGCAAGTACTTTATAGTCACCTTTCTTTTTTTCAGAACAGTAAAACATCTAAGCCTAAAAATAACAGTAAGATATCCTACTGCTGCTTTAAGGGGACGTTAGGAAAAGGAATTTTTTTTAATTAAGTTTTTCATTAAATATTTAAATATTTTGACACAAAAGTCATATTAAATAACATTAACTCATGCTGCAGACAACCCTTGCATTATATAATAAAGTAAAACTATATTTGTCCAGATTTGACCAGGAAAACAGAATATTCTTAGTTATATTATAAAAATATACTGGAGTATTTTTTACTCTTTGTACCCTTTTAATAGACTTTTTGTAAAAATAATTACAAGAGAAATAATTATCACTCTTTTTCTAAGGGGGAATGGTCTTAAACACTTATCTCTTACACGGGCAATCCTTATAACTTATGGCCTTAGGACTACCACAAATTACTGTATGACATGTGAAGCTAAGGCTCTTCATGTCAGCTTCTAAGCCTTACTTTTAGCTATCACCTCAGTCTTAAGGTGATCACAAGGCCACTGGGAACTAACAACACTACTCAATAAGTGTGAGTACTTAATTTGTACTAAAATTATAGCCAATATTAATTTCACTTTTAAATGCTTTTTTTTTTTTTTGAATGGCAGAACCCGGTTCAGAGTTGCGTATCATGAAACATAATTTAAAAACCATATATAAAATACACATACATGTGGTTACTTTCAAAACAATTAGGCTGAAAATATTTGACATGTTGTGACTGGTTAGTTTGACGGGCATAAGTGCTATTAAATGCATTTAGTGAAAAATTTTATCATAATGTTTCATTTTTAAGACTGTTATCATTTTGGTTTCTCCAACTCTGTTTCATTTTATTTAGTTTGTTATTTTTCCAAATTGAAATTTCTAACCAAAACCAAGTGAGCGAAGAATGCTCCCTTTCAAAGCTGGGTAGATCTCGGTTCCTACCATTATCTTCGTTTAGAGATCGTGGACATTTTAAATGGAATGACAATTTTAGAGCGAATGGGAAATTTTTTAAGGCAGATTGGTAGAAGGACGAAACTATGTTTTGGAAATCAAATTGGCTGAATTCCGCCAATTGGCTGAAGAATCACATGCATGAATAATTACTATAAATGTGAGGAAAAGTCATTATTTCTCATACAGTAAAGAAAACTAAAAGTAATATTGAATTAATGGCTAGACTTACCACATTGTCTTCCTTCGTCACTATAATCGCCACAATCATTAATTCCATCGCACGTTTTTGATTTTGGAACGCATTTGTGATTGGTGCAGCGGAACTCATCCACTTTGCAGGTTATAGGTGCTAAAAAAAGAGAAACAAAAAACAAAAGATTAACTATGAAATCTATAGCAGAACAAATAAAATCTTCAATTCAGAGTGTCAACTTAAATTCAGATACAAATTACGTTACAAATCTTCCAAGCTTTCAATAAACATAATTTGAAAAATAGCTCTATAAGATTAATTTCAAATTATTACTTACTGTTTCATTTGTTCGACATAACGTTATTAGCGAAAGCACAACATTTTTGTCATGTTTTGAGAGTTCTCCTATTTGAGAATGTTCTGCAGGTAATTTGCAAATGACCCAAGTTTGATTGACAAAATAAAATATGAAGTTATTTGGAGTGTAATCAACAGATTAGAGATGCAACATTCTCGAAAATTTACTGATAAAAAAAAGATATTAATAAAAACTGTAAAACTAAAGACTGTTGACACAAAAGGATTAAAAGGGAAAAAACAAAACTAGAAAACGAAACTGGTCCAGACGTTGAATAAATTTCACTTGACAGTTGAGTATGAAAAGCCTATATAGCTTTTTCTGACACCCAAATTTAAAAGTTTACAAACTAAAAATATTTTCTTAACACTTAAGACACTCTTACAATGGTCAGAGCACAAGTGCTAAGTACATTCTTTAAAAATATTTCCAACGTGTTCGAAAGACAAATTTGGTAATTTTTAAATTCAAAAAATTCATTTTTTCTCCTTCCATATTTGGCTATTATAGCATTAAAATATAAAAATGATGTAAAAAAAATAGTAGAAACTGTTATGCTCAAATTATTTGCGAAGTGTATAGCTGAATGCCATTTTCACTAGCATTACACAGTTTTGAACACTTGCTTTTGTAGTGCAAGCTACTACAAAACATCCTCATTGTTTGCAAAAACCATATTATTAAGCATTAAACACTTAAAATTATTTTAATATAATCATCATTTTGGGAAAAATCCTAATCTACTCAAAAAAAAACAATCATGAAAACAATTATAAATTAAACCTGATAAACTGAATTTCTTTTGTTCTTAAATTACTCAAATAAAGATTTTCAAAAGAGTAAAATTTTGTATTGTACCCAAAGTGAAAACCAAATAATTTTTCACAGAATTTAAACACCTTTGTGTGAAAAGTAAAAACACATTGAAACTATGTTTATAATGTCCAAATAGCAATAAAGTTGTTTTGGGGCTACAAGGAGAAAAATGTTTGCATGAACAGATTGAATCGTAACAACCCTTCCGTGTCCCACTTAACTGAACATCTCACCTTCTTCGCATGTCCCGTTCGCTCTCAAGGCTTTTCCATCGGGACAGGAGCAGATCTCCGAGCCGTTGCTCAACTTGGTCTTGGACGCCCAATCGGGACACAGGCAGACGTGTTTGCCGTCCGGATACGGGACACAAAAATGGCTGCAATTGCCGTTGTTGGGTCCACTGCAGGCGGTCGTGCCTGTCAGAAAAGGATACTAAATTAGCAAAAACAGTTTCAAATATTATTGTATGGGATTAGACATGATATTTTAACAGACTATGAATAAAGAAGTGCAAATGATTATAGTAAAATATAACTACAAATAACCATGACTAGCTGACCTACGAGAAGCTTTCCGGTTTGACAGCAGTCATTCAAAAATTCGATTTTTTTTAACGCTAATTAAAAAACGGGCCACAGGGTGAACTTATATTTTGCTTTTAAAAGAAAATGAAATCTTGCGGTACTTTGGTATTGCTTTCGATTTGAAAATGGTCCTTTCCAAATTCATTCCACAAGCGTTATTTTCCTTTTTTTTTTTCTCGTTGGCAGAGCATTTCGGTCGTTTTCACTCGGACACGCTCGGCAGCCGTGGCGCCTATTTGTGACGTCACGGCTGATTTTATATTGCGTGCATGAAAATGATGGTTTTTTTTTATTGACATCTGGTCAGTTTGAACTGCATTTTTTTGGGGACGTAATTGTTCTAGAATGTTCCCAGACTCAACTTTCGTCTTGCTTTGAGAAGAATTTCTCTCTGAATTTTCGTGATGTGAAGCGAGGCAAAAATCACCTCTGTGAATTTAAAGGTACGGGATGTAGATTCCTGATCGAGTGTGTGATGTTTACGCCTCCATGGATGTGTGGTGGTCTCTTACTCAACAACAATCCCTATCAAGACTAAATATGGCGTACATAGCTAATTCCACTTATTTTTTATTATGTTGTACCGCTATTGAACAGTGAATTAAGGTGCTTTCTCAACTCCGGTGAGGAACCCCAGGGATGAAATTTTAAGTGAATTACGTAGAATGGCGTACTCTCAATTGGATTTAAAACAGAATGGTGATCTCACGTGTACAAGTATCTTATGCGATTTAATGAAGATGGAATTGATAAAAATGGTTCTTAAGTTCTTAATTATTAAGATTACATTCCATCATCCAGGGCACGAATGATTGCAAGATCTTGAATGACGCACGTGCTTTTGATCTTTTAAAAATTACATAAAGTGATCCCATGATCTTAGTCACTATATGTTTCCAATAATTTGCAAAATTGAAATATAGAGATTTTAAGGAGTCATCTATATACATAAATGACTACTTTATGTATGTCCGGGGTAATCTTCCAAACTATTGAACCAATTTTAACCATATTTTCACCGTAGATAGCTACAATAACAGGGAGCAGGATAAGCTGTAATTTATTTCTAAAAAGCTGAGTTTTAAAAAGTTATTATGGAAAAATAGTAAATTTCATGTCATTTCTCCATTAAATGATTAAATTTTCAACCCATTGTTGCAAAATTTGGTTGCCTCGCAACAACAATATTAATAGTAATCTTGATAAAAAATTTTGAACCAAGGCTTCTCTGGAGTAAGTATGAAATTTATTGCTTTCTAAGGATAATCGCTAACGGGGTAAATAAAAAGGGAATTGATTTCGGCAACAGTTAGAAAATAGAAAGTGATGTTTTGGAAAATCACACGGATAAAATAAATAAAGTTTGATTTCATGTTCTCCTTCACACCGCATGGTCACAAAAAATACCTTTTAGAAATATGATTCTATTGGGCTTAGTTGAAAGTCACATATTTACTTTCTTGAATTTGGCATGTTGCATTTAAACACGTGCCACGACGGGCACATCAGCTAGTATTACATAAAATGTACAAAAATTGAAGAGTTGAAATAAAAATCATAAATATTTTGAACAAAACATTTTTTCTCTTCTTTTTTTTTTTAATTTAAAAGTTGAGTACAAGAATAAATAAATTTATTAGTGGTGACTGACTCAAAAAGAAAGGCAAAGGTTAAGACAAATTGCCATGCAAAAATGAATCGAATGAACAATGACAAATAAGTTTAGAAAAAAGACAAAGCTTTGAACATATTGATTTACAGAATGAAATAAATGAACACGATAAAAAGTAAAAGGAACAATTTTCACTCTCCATTTTTGAGGAACGGAAAGAAATTTTCCACGCCAAAATAAATTTTGAAAATGAAAGACATTCAAAAAAAGATATTTGCTAACCATTTTGCAGGCCAGGTGCAAAGACCTTCATGTCCATGGCCCTGTCCTCTGTCGAAATCAGGACGTGCATTCCCGACCCATCGTGCTTGTTTGCCATTAGGATGGCTTTCTTGTTCCAGTCATCAAAGTAGATCCAATCCTGCAACACGAACAATTCACAACTCTTTACTATAGATTACAACTTTATGAACAGATACAAAAAATATCACATTCAATGAAATAGGATGTTGTTGTTTCTAATCTCGCATGGACCAGCTCTTTGCCAGACCAGGTGAATGAGCCTGAAAATCCTCAGAAAATTAAAATGTATAAAGGAATCGTTAAGTCATCAATCCACTCTCATTCATTTGCAATTCTCTTCAATCTGATACGTTTCTTGTATTTCAGTAAAGAGAATTGGTTACAATTAAAATCGATCATTACTAAAACCAACAGAAATTTAATCTTGCTAACCTGATACACTTAGAAATAATTAGGATGTAGTCTTTCAGGGCTACCCTGAGCTGGTTCACTTTGTGACACATCAAATTTTTTAGTAAACCATCTTTAAAACAATGAAGACCCAGAGCTGCACTTTCATGGCAAGATTAGGAAATAAGTTTTCTTACTTTCTATACGAAAAAAAAAAATGCTGGCGATAGTGTATAAAGCTCATTGCACCATTTAACCTGTCTTAATTTACTGTTTGAAAGGTTATTTTTGAAATTGCTGAAACGTCTCTTCCTATATTGCAACATTTTAAGCTATATCATAAATGGTAGCCATCTTGCAATGCTGTAAGGTACAAAAAGAGACATTTTAAACATTTAAGACATCTTTAAAAAGTTGCATCGTAGTTGAAATTTTAATAAAATCATTTACTTTGAACATTTCGAACATGCCTCAAAGGTATCCTCAATACTGCTGTGCTAAGCACAAAAGTCATACCTGCACTTTTTAACAAAATTGAGTTATCGCCGCCAGGTGGCTCTTTGTGATGTATTTTACCCGAATACAAAATTATACGGTCATTTGAGAATGGGAATATTTTTTTACAAAATTCTGAAAAAGTTTCATCTGAACCAAATACATGGTGTAGCAAAACTTTTAAGAGTTTCATCTCAGTTTGAGCTCGACTGCAGATGCCACTTTTGCGCTCAGCACGGCAGAATAGCACGACCCCTTTCAACTTTGCTAATAAATTCCCTTTCAAATGGATTAAATAATTAGTTTTGGAAAACTATACAATACATTACAAGTTTGTCTTCCGTTTTATACAAACATACTAATATATCAATGGGGCGGTGAAACCTGGGAAAATAGTAGCTCAAAGCGACTGTACTTCAGTTTTCTTTGCAATGCAAACATTCAACACATATTTTTCCCAATTTCTGCAGAGCAAAACGCGAACCCACCTTGTAGGCCACGACCGCGAAGGGGTGCGGGGAGGCCTGGGGGCCCCGCACGACGTACTTCAGGTCCTCCCCGTCCAGCCCCGAGGAGGCCACGTAGTCCATCTTGGCGTCCGTCCAGAAGAGCCGCCCGTCCGCGTAGTCCACCGACACGCCGTTGGGCCAGGTGACGACGCCCGAGCCGAAGAGCTCCCGGAAGTCGGTGCCGTCCGGGCGGCACCGGCCGATGCGGGGATGGGTCGGGCTCCAGTCCGCCACGAACAGCCAGCTGCGAGGATGGTCGGAGCGATGAGAAACAATCTACTTATATTAAAAACCGAGTATCTATCTTTCTTTCTATCTTTCTAACTATCTATCTATGTCACGCTTATTTCTCCTGAACGCTAATGAACTGAAAGTCGAACCAGGTACCGATAGATAGGTCATTTTTCAGGCTTCATTAGTTTCAATCCATGTAATTATACGATTTTAATTAACGAAGATATCAATTAATAAGTAGTCAAATTTTAAGCGATTAAGCCTAATAAAGGAATAAACTTCCAAGACATTTTTTCTTACCGTTGCCATTTTGAATTAAAACTTTAATTAAATTATTAACTATTTAAAACTCCAAGATATTTAGGGCCGAATTCAAGTGAAACACCATTGCAGTCGTTTCGAGGCGATCGCATATTGCAACCGCTACTGTAAGTCGAATTCAAGTGAATTCGTTTCACTTGAATCCAAATTTTAGAATTTGCGATTGCATTGGTGAGTTGCGATCGTCCGTGTTTCACTTGAATTCCTGCCTTATTTCTTTCCGTTGCGATTTTAAATTAAAACGTTAATTAAATTGAACTTTTTAAAATGAAAGAGTGTTATTTTTTTCCATTGTCATTTTGAATGCGTGTTATAACAAAGTTCTAACAATTGTTTTTATTCTAATTATTAATGACATATTTTTTCTCTGGTACCATTTTGAAAATGTGTTTTTAAATAAAATTGCAATTGCTGTTTTTAGAAGGGTCTTTTTTTTGGCTGCGATCCAAATATTAAAAGAACTTGTACGTTTAGAATAGTTTGGAAATAATTGTTTTTGGAAAGGAATTTTATTTGTTATTTAGGGAGAGTGCTAAGTATGCGTTACTTGACATAGTCTTTATTTTTGAGGAAGCATGTGCAAATAATTCGATTGATTCTTTGATGCAGGAAAGCTTTTTAGCGAGCCGCTTTAGCGGGGAGTAGTTTATTAAACTTTTAATTGGTACTTTAAAGGCAAGCCGCCTTGGCGGCGAGTATTTTATTGAAACTTTCCTCGCTACTGTAAAGGCGAGCCACCTTGACGGAGAGTAAACTGTTTAAACTTTCCTCATTACTTTAAAGGCGAGCCGCCTTGGTGGCGAGTAGTTTTCTCAAACTGCCTTAACTACATTACAGCCCGTGCCGCCGGGCTACGCAGCTAGTTTATATTAAAAGCTGCGGCGATTATTGTTTTGAGCTAACGATATGAGCCTAAGTTTTTCCCACCCTTTTGTCGCACATTAGTCCTTGATGGTTTGTAGCTTTTTTTCTAAATATTGTAACTAAAATATTTTTAAAAAGCTAAAGACAATTATATTTTATCTGGAAATCGTGAAAAATCCAGTATACAGAATGCTTCCACGTCCAGTACAAAGTGGGAGGTATAACATGTAATTTTTGTTTTAGAAGTAAACATTGGTAAATTAAACGTGAAAAGTAATTACATCATCTGAAAGGTTTATCAAATGATGAAATTTTTAGTTGGGATTTTCGCAAAATAACATTTTCAATAGGGTCCTCACATCATACCGGATAACCCTTATATCAATTCCGGATATCCTGCAAAAAAAATTGCCGGATATCCGTATCCTGAGTGGTCAGCCGGATCGGATATCACCGGATACCGGACATTTAAAAAATCAGTCGGATATTCCAAATACCGGATATCCGGTCCATCCCTAGTTTGGACCCTTTGCCCCCCCCCCCCCTGGAAAAACTTGAAATGACGTCCCTGGGGTTCAAGCAACATTTTTCAAAGAAGTGTTTCAATGTTTTTATTATTTTTTCTATATTCATCTTGTTTTCTTGTAGAATTTAACCTAAAGTATACATTGCAATAAGAATTTTTATACAAAGTATTATTAGTACTTGTTTAAGGTGAGGGGTCCCACCTACCCCGTGGTTTTCTGTATTAGGGTAAGTGGGTCCCCTCATAATGATGATTTCAAAATGAAAAGCAGTTTTCATGAAGCAATTTCTACCATGAAATGAAAAATAATTATGAAGACCCAGCAGAAATCGATGGTTCAACTGCAAAAGCTGGTACTAAGTATTTGAAACTTGCGTCAAAGGAAACCATAAAGTATTATGAATATCTAATTTTGAAACATGATGCAAATGAAAAAAATACTGCAAAATTTCATACAAAAAATAGAAATAGCTACTTTTTATTGGTTTAGTGTTGGTGATAAAATTATAACGAGGATGAAATGATAATGTTTATCTCTCAGAAAACTTCAAATAAACCAATATATAGACCAGGCTATAATTTTTTTCTATTTCACCAAAATTGATCTTAAACGACTCCATTGTGTTTATTCAACATTAATTTATACGTAAAAAAAATACGCCGAACGGCTTTTAATGAATTTCACAGACATAGACGTAAGTTTTGTATTCAGCTTTATAATTTTCTGTCATGCACATTTAATTGTAATTAGACAACAATATCTTTGAAACCATGAGAAAAGCCAAGTAATAAATACACACATTTGCAAACTGAAGACTCATGTTTTAGAGTTTTGAAGAATTCTTTTTACCATGCAGAGAAGCGTGAGCTTTTAAGACAGTCGCCTCACTCAAAGTTTTTCAGAGCTTTTGCTTCGAACAATTAAGTGTTAATCTAAACCTTGTTGTTTATCTCTATTTTATTTCATAACTTATATAAAACAAAATTGCTGTAAAAAGCTGCTTTTACTTACTATATTGCTTTATGGGCGATTCTCTGTAAACTGGTAATTTGCTGTCCGGACCGAGTATTTTAACAATAATAAAGTGGTAATAAAATAATTATTGCTCTAAATATGAGTAAAGTATTAATACTCGGTGGCCCAATTGTATTTGGAGCGATAACAATTTAATTTTTTTTTCTAGAAATTATCTAAGTGCTAAAAACACAGTCCCCTGGCTGTCCCAATCGTATTGTCTAACACTTCAAGGTAATATTCCAAAAATCCTATCAACACTACATAAATTTGGCAATTATTATCTAAAAATAGAATAATGCAGCTATATTTTTTTCATGATATAATGCCTAATTACTTATTTTTTAAACTTAAAATTGTCATGCAAATTCTGTCCGGAGAATTTTCAAACAGTCCCCTGAGTCAAATTCAAAGCTCCAGTAGAAAAAATGTGTTACTCTTGCAAATGTTTTTTGACATGAAGTTTAAAGCAATCAGTGTGAATTTGCTGAAATTGCTGAGAACGGTGCTGAAACGATACTTAGTTTAGTTTGAGAGCCACATTTGTGATGAAAGTTGCGATCAGGATCGTTACGAAAACAGTCCTCTGGGAAGTGATTTTATTAATTTCAATTGGTTTAATTATGAAACATATTAGTTATTATGTCCACCATTTGTGCCTAAATTTATAGGTAGTCTCGTAACTAATTATGCTCCAATAGTTTTGCAGATATTACGCAACAAAGAGCAAAAACACAGTCACCTGGCACAGTCCCCTGCCTACTTATACCAGGCGGGGGAGTTACCCCTATCACAATTTATCAGAAAAACACAAGCTTCAATTGGCCCTCTTTCAAACCAAAGTAATAGATTCATTTTCTGAGCAATAGTAAAATAATTATACGGACATTTCAAAAAAACATGCCCGGACAGATTTCGTGTGAAAAATGACGAGTTTACAGAGAATCGCCCTTATGTGTAGTGAAATACCTATGGAATGCATTGTTCTTGTTAAGCGATCTTAGAGCAAACATCACTTCTGTGGGTGGATGGAATGTAAAAAATGAATCGGTGTGCTTATCGCCTCCCAGCATTGGAATACTTGTACGGCGTCACCAGACCTTCTAGGAGCTTCAAGAACTTAGCAGATGGTGAGTTAAGCTAATGAGTTCCTCGGGTGTATTTAAGCATGCTGTAAGCTTGGAACGTCCTCTCTGACATTTATCCCACAGTGGGCAAGACCTCTAATAAGTCTCACCTATTAGGGGTTTTGACTTGGTTTATTTTTGTTTATAATGTTTTAGTTTTAGATGCATCTCAGTTTTTGTTGATTGTGAATGTTTTGGGCTTGATCTTGTGTTGCTATGCATTATCACAGAAGCTTACTGCTGACATTCTAGGAAGGGTGAACTTTGTTTCCGATAAGTAACATAGACCAAGGGTAACTTTTAATACAATCTTTAATATCAGAATTTAATGGCACTTAATCACATGTTAGGGTTTTTAGAATATGGCGTTCAGTTAGCTATTTTTTCTTTGCTTTTATTTTGTACAATGATTATTTGTTTAATAAACTAGTTATTGCAAAATAATGTCTCACCAATTAGTTAAGTATCAGACACTAAGTAAAATTTAGCGTTGATACTTTGACAACTCTATTTATGTTTCCAGTGTGTCTGCCATTTGCATTAGTTTTGAATCTATGATTATTTGCAAAACTTGGGCTATTGATCTTTATCAGATATAAACGAGGATTTGCAGCTCATCATCGCTTTGCTCCACGTCCTCCCACTTCACCCGTCCTGCCCCAGTACTCACCCCTTGAGTGGATGCACCGCGATGCCTCGAGGCTTGTCCACGTGTGTCGAATTCAGCACCGCCCTCCTCAACCGCATGCCCTGGTTGAGCCGGGCCATCTCCACCCGGCTCTTCTCCCGGTCCGAGAAGTAGAGGTTCCCGCCCGTCTAGTCTAGGGCCAGCCACTCCACTGCGCCCACGTCTGATCCAGCGATCACCTGGTTGCCCAGGGCGTCCGCATCCCTCAGCGAGTGACTAATACTAGGTGACATCGTGATGCAGAGATTTAAATTCTTATTTCTAATACTGTAGGTAACTACAGCCCTGCATCAGCAATCCCGCAACTTAGTGTCGGAAAAGCGAGATTCGACCTTCTCATTCCTACTGTAGACTGTAGAGTAATGTAATGAAAGAGTCTGTTTTCAAATCAGATTGACATCTCACCTAGAGAAAGTGAGAGCAATACTAAATCACTCTTGCTCTTTCACTTCTTGTTTGCCTGCTAGATGTTAGGCTGGGTCGGAGTCGAAGGGGGGAAGGTCATCGAATACCGCCTCTGCTCATAGGCCATGGTTTTCTCTTAGTTTTTGTTTACTATGGCATTTTAGTTTCTTAAGGACCAATAGCCGGCCACCTCGTCTAGTGGTTAGAGAAGCCTGACTGGGATGGAGGGATCCCAGGTTTGAGTCAAGGCTTTGGCATGGATGCACTTTCTATCTCCTGTCCTTATCCTTCTTTTGTGTGTGAATGTGGTGTTGTGATTTGAATGGTTGCCTATCCAATAGATCACCCTGGAGTGAAAAAAATATATAACTTATCACAACTCACCCCTTGAGTGGATGCACGACGATGCCTCGAGGCTTGTCCACGTGGGTCGAGTTCAGCACCATCCTCCTCAACCGCATGCCCTGGTTGAGCCGGGCCATCTCCACCCGGCTCTTCTCCCGGTCCGAGAAGTAGAGGTTCCCGCTGGTCCAATCCAGGGCCAGCCCTTCCACTGCGCCCATGTCCGATTCGGCGATCACCTGGTTGCCCAGGGCGTCCGAATCCTTCAGGGAGTGGATGCAGTGGCGCTAGACGTATCGGAGAGAAATGAAAAAAAGATCTATCATACGGCAAGGCAAAAGATTTCATCAAAGAGATTATAAGATTCTGAAACATCTTTATAGTTCTTCTACAGAAGATATATAAGAGAATATATCACAGAAAGTTTGCAAGGTTATAAAATAACAAGAAGTTCTGTCAAGAACTAAACGAACCTACTTTCCCGTACATCGACATCGGCATTCTAGCATCTGATCATTATTCTCAATTATCTAAGACTAAACATTATGTCAAACATACCTTTTTAGCACTTAAAACTGATTTCGAAAAGCAAAATATACCCCTCTCATCAGATGAAATAGAGACATAAAAAGTAAATAAATGAATAAATGAAGTTTTGTCGCACCTTTTAAAGAATGTAACTGTTACAGTTCTTCCGTAGAAAAATTCCTCAATCGTTTTCAAAAAAAAAAAAAATTAAAAGTACAAAGTACATCAAAACACATTTTATCAAAGAAAGGAAAAAAAACTCGTCCGTCGATAAAATGTCTCGATTTTCACTTTTAAACCGTTGCCAGTTGTTAAATATAAATAAAGAATAAAATGCCCTCGTGAATGAAACACTTTTGTTACAAAAAAAAATCGTCTGCCAAAAAAAAAAAATAATAGTAATAAATAAAATAACACAAATGAATAAATAAACAAAAAATCGTCTGCACAGTCAGTCATTTTTTTCTGAGCCTGCATTTCCGCCATGTTTGTGGAGTCGGAGTCGGAATCAGAGTCCTCACAGAAGATTATTCAGAAAAGTACTTTACAAACATTATTTATCAAAACCATTTTCTTACAAAGTTAGATAGAAGGAAATCCGACTTTAAGTTCCAGGATCAACATTCAACTTAAATTCCCCGTAGGCGCTAATGTTAAATTTTTTTCTGAACGGTTCAATATTGAACGAAAAATGGTTCAAACCAAAAAGCGAAGTAAGGGAATGAACCTCTCCGAGATCTTTCAAACAAAAAAAAGTTTATTCCATTCGGATGGTTCACTCAGAAGTTATTAGGTGGGGAAAGGTTGCTTGAACGGTTCAATGTTGAATGAAAAAATGTTCAAATTGAAAATTTAAATACTGTAATGAAGTATCCTTGCTGAGATCCTTCGAACAAAAAAAAAGTTTATTTAAATCGGACTGTTCACTCAAAAATTATTAGGGGTGACAGCTTGCTTGAGCGGTTCAATGTTGAACGAAAAATTGTTCAAATCGGAAATGTAAATACGGGAATGAAGTATCCTTGATAAGATCTTTCGAACAAAAAAAAGTTTGTTGAAATCGGACTGTTCACTCAAAAGTTAGCATCGCGGGACAGATTGTTCGAACGGTTCAAAGTTGAACCAAAAATTGTTCAAATCGAAAAATAAAATATGGGAATGAGTTGTACTCGCCGAAATCTTTCCAACAAAAAAAAGTTTGTTCAAATCGGAATGTTCATTCAAAAGTTATTAGGGGGGGAAAGGTTGCTTGAACGGTTCAATGTTGAACCAAAATTGTTCAAATCGAAAAATCAAGTATGGGAATGAGTTGTGATCGCCGAGATCTATCCAACAAAAAAACGTTTGTTCAAATCGGAATGTTCATTCAAAAGTTATTAGGGGGGGAAAGGTTGCTTGAACGGTTCAATGTTGAACCAAAATTGTTCAAATCGAAAAATCAAGTATGGGAATGAGTTGTAATCGCCGAGATCTATAAAACAAAAAAAAGTTTGTTCAAATCGGAATGTTCATTCAAAAGTTATTAGGGGAGAAAGGTTGCTTGAACGGTTCAATGTTGAACCAAAATTGTTCAAATCGAAAAATCAAGTATGGGAATGAGTTGTGATCGCCGAGATCTATCCAACAAAAAAACGTTTGTTCAAATCGGAATGTTCATTCAAAAGTTATTAGGGGGGAAAGGTTGCTTGAACGGTTCAATGTTGAACGAAAAATTGTTCAAATCTAAAATGTAGATACAGGAATGAAGTATCCTTGAAAATATCTTTCGAACAAAAAAAAGTTTGTTCAAATCGGACCGTTAACTAAAAAGTTAGCATCGCGGGACAGGTTGTTTGAACGGCTCAAAATTGAACCAAAAATTGTTCAAATCGAAAAATCAAATATGGGAATGAGCTGTACTCGCCGAGAACTTTCCAACAAAAAAAAGTTTGTCCAAATCGGAATATTCATTCAAAAGTTATTAGGGGGGGACAGACAGACCGACCGACAGACCGACACACAAATTCCCCATCTCAATACCCTACTTTCAAATTTTTAATTTTTCGATATTCATTTTACCTTTTTATTTTTTTAACTTGGCGATATTTTTTGGACTTGGCGATATTTTTTTTAACTTGGCGATATTTTTCGGACTTGGCGATATTTTTTAGATGCATTAAGCAAATTTTAATACTTTTTTTCC
>JAXGGA010014479.1:0-31985 GCA_038373865.1 Uloborus plumipes
ATCTTTAACAGTTAAACTATGGGATTGGGACAGTCAGGGGACTGTATTTTGGCGCTTAGATAATTTCTAGAAAAAAAATTAAATTGTTATCACTCCAAATACAATTGGGCCACAAAGTATTAATGCTAAACTTGTATTAAAAGTGATAATTACTTTATTACACTTTATTATTTTTAAAATACTCAGTCCGGACAGCCAATTACCAGTTTACAGAGAATCGCCCTTATATAGATTAACTTAAAAATGTTTTAAGACACAGTGAGCCATCTTAACATTACTTAGAATCATTAAAATAACAATATTCTAACTTACAGATTTTTATCTCTGCGGAATGAAATTCACGTTCTTCACTTTTTTCTTGCTTCTAAATGAGCACATGGTAGCCAATAATAAAACTCATCTTCTTTTTAAAGCACAAATTTAATAGATATAAAAATAAACAACAATTTTTTAACATCACAAAACTTACGCAAACATTTCCATGACATAGAATTCTTACATTTGTTTTCATCCGTTGCCACTCAAAAGCTGCATGTGACGGAAAAATAATAAAATAATTAAAAACTATTTATTCTTTAAATTTTCTTCACTCAATCTATTGGCGAAAAATGCAACAAACATTCTTGAAGTTAATTAAATAGAATTCCGATTAAAAACCGTATCAACAATTAAAACATTCAATTATAAAATCTGATTTTGGATTAGAGTGGCATATTTTTTTGAAAAAATAAATAAATAAACAAAACCAGGTAAGCCAAATCTGGTAGAAAGTCTGACCATAAGTGAAGCGTTCTTTTATACAATATATACTGTTTTTAAAAACGAGGGTTATCAAACAATAAAAAGTAATATAATGAAATATCAACATATTTCATAGAAAACAAGCAAATTACTCTTGCTATTAAACCCGTTATTTAGACAGGAAGAGAGGGGTGGGGGGTCAGGAAGTTCAAATTTCCACCGGTTTTGCGAAAGCAATGGATTTTCGTGTATGTCGGCATGGTTCTTGCTGTTTTTCGATACAATATGCATTAAGTGTACTTTGAAAAAAATCATTCAGTTTTTTTGTCCTGCTGTTTGTAATATGAACTTTTTAAATCTTTGCAAATGCAGTGGTTTGTCAGTCTGTTTGTCTTCATCTAACTGGAAAAGATTATTGGAAATGTGGTTATAGCACCATATGTGAAATGGGAAAAATATTTCAATATTTTTCTTAGATGGCAAACATGAATGTAAGTTCTGTCAATGACCTGTTGTTACCTTTGTGATATAGAGTAAAAAAAGACTATGATCTTGATATCCCTTCTTACGTTTTCCAAAAGGCTTTTTTAATGGGACTTGAAATCCAAATTAATACAATATTCGCAGTTGTCATACTTTTTAAAAGGAATTGAAGCTTAATCCTATAGTGAATATTGTGCAGCAGAACACAGTAATTTTTGCAAAAAATAATTTTATTTCTATGCTTGCACCACTGATAACTTAGGAAAACTACATATTATTCTGGGGCAATACCACCGTAACAGACGTATCAATTTCTCACAAACAGCTTACAAAGACTAGAAATATGCTAAATTTTTGTTTTATTTCACAAACTTGATGAAGATCATGGTCTTATCATATTGCTACCATAAAATGCAGTTATTTTGAAGATTTCCAGAAAAACATGAACTTTGTAGCTGACGCATCTCGTAAGATACGTCCGTTACGGAGCCAAAATACCATCATGTAAATATTGTTTCTAGAAATCTTTAAAATAAACTGTATTTTATAGAAGTAGAGTTTATGTTCTTCAAAAATTCGCACAACGAAACAACAACCTAATACATTTGAAGTCTCTGCAGGTTGTTTTGTGCAGCAATCGATGCATTTTTTTTTAAATTGGAATTTCTCTCTTGTTCATTTTAAATATCTCAGAATTCTTCACTAAATTTAAAGAGAAAATGTTAATGCTCTATCTTCTTATATTTTTCACTAGCTAATGTGTCCGGGGTCGCACGGGTTTAAATTCAACATGCCAAATTTAAGAAAATAAATGTGTATGACTTTCAACTAAGTCCAGTAGAATCATACTTCTCAAAGGTATTTTTGTGATCATGCGGTAGGTTAATTGGGTGAGAAGGAGAACGTGAACATGCGTTTGATGTGAACGCATCAAACTTAAATGCGTTATTTTATCTGTGTGATTTTCCAAAAAATCCCATTCTATTTTCTAACTATTGCCAAAATCAATTCTCTTTTTATTTAACCCGGTATCGATTATTGGCATAGATGAACATAAAAATCCTAAGAAAGCAACAAATTTCATACTTACTCCAGGGAAGCCTGGGTTCAAAATTTTCATTATGATCACTATTAATATTGTTGTTGCAAGTCAACAAAATTTCTCAACAATGGACAGAAAATTTAATCATTTAATGGGTAAACTATATGAAAGTTACTGTTTTTTATAATAACTTTTTAAAACTAAGTTTTTTAGAAATAAATTATAGCCTTTCCTGATTCCTGTTAAAGTAGCTATCTACGGTGAAAAAATGGTTAAAATCGGTTGAGCAGTTTTGAAGATTACCCCGGACATACATACATACATACATACATACATACATACATACATACAAAAGTAGTCATTTATGTACATAGATTTGACTTAAGTATTCATTGATTCTAAGTATTTAAGAATGCTCAAAATGGACTATTCCTCTTAAAAGTTGGGGAGGGGGAAGCAGAAGGTCAGCGAGGGTTGCAGTCACATTTCTAATGAATCATAATTGGAGTAGAATTGCTTCATTTTATGACCTTTGTTTTTGAAATTTTTAGTAGATATTGAGTATTCTAGCACGTTTTAATTAATTTACTTAAAATTCATTTGTTATTTTTTTAAAGTGTACTCATAGTTTACTTTTCCGAAATAATAAGATAAAAAAATGTTAACGCATTGAAAATATTTATAAAAACATATATATAGAAGCATTCTATTTTTTAAAATATCTGATTTTAACAGAAATAAATATCTTTTAAAATTTCATTGATCAAATTTTAATCCTTTTAGTTCTCCGCCCTTAAAAAAATAATGAATAAATAAGATTTCTTCACAAAGAAGTTTTTTTCCAGTCCTGTGAAAGCCTTTTTCATATTATCTTCTTTTCCTCCGTATTTAAATCCATAACATTATTCCAAATTGCGTTCCTTACGTTACAAAAAATTTTACTGCGTGGAAAGCTTGACATTTTGTTTCAGTCTCTCAATGGGCTTTGTTTAAATTTGCTGAGTTGCTTTTGGAATCTTTTTATACGCATAGACAGTTTTCTTCTTTCTAATTCAATATGCTTCAATCAAGATTTTACCAAACCCTCGCGGTAAATACGTTAAAACTCAAAAGCACTTCAGCACGCACATAAAATAAGGGAGGCGTAGCGTAACAGAGCAGCGCAGACTTGGGAAATATAGCAAAAAACAATGAGAAACCATTTTATTTCTGAGCCTGACGATTGCAGTTTATTTCTTCTGCAGACAAAACATCTAAAATTCTGAATTGTACGTTTTATTTTTGTGTTTTAAATGTCGGTTCTAAAAGTTGAAAATGAAATAAAACGAACTACTTATGTTATGCATTTGTAATCTGAAATATTTGAACGCATAAGACAAAAAAATAACAACAACAACAATAATAATAATAATAATAATGGAAATAATAATGAAAGTAATAATAATGGAAATAATTATAATAATGACATTTATAGTAGTAAAAAAAATAATAATCCTAACAATAATAGTAATAATAATCAATCTTCACACCAAGCATCATTTAGTAACAAAAAGCTATTACAGAACAACGCACACAAATAATAATAGTAATAATTTGGAAAAGAAATTCTTTATTTTAATATTAAAATGTCTAAGTCAACCAATAGGAGAGCAGTTGGATTTTCTGAGGTACGCAATCTCTCGCGGAAAATGGTCACAGTTACATGTTGTAAAAAGGAAAAACCTCAGGTGCTGGAAGAAAACTGATAACAAGTTGAAACCAACATACCTATTTTAGTCCTAAGAGCACATAAAAAATTGAACTCAACAGATATTGTGTTAAAAATTGTTTCCCAGTGATAATTTGACCCATTCATATGATATACTTTACTTGAAACTCATCGACTCAAAAAATATATGTTGCAAATAAAACTGTTCCGTGAAATACGCAACGTCAAAAGAGAACTCACTGGATTTGAATAATGCTGTATATTTACCAAAACTATCATTCAGAAGATGTAACGGAAACCGTAACCACATTTCAAAGGAACTGGCTCTTACTTTACCAAACAACAGCTGCATCTCCATAAATACACGCTGCTGGCATAATGGCGCTTGGCCCTCGAAACATCATTCTAAGTTTGCTCCAGCAGGCTGTATATTTCCTGCCGTACTTCATCGCACAAACGGCGCTTCCCCACGCAAATCCATTTTTCATCCAGAAAAGCCCATTCCGAAAACGTAAATGTCCGCAATTTACCGGGGCCCGTCTCATCTCTCCTGATACATCCGCTGCCGGGAATTTCGGGAAATTTCGACACCGAATCGTAATGGATTCGGAAGCGTGAGGGTTCCGTCAAAAATTCAGTTCGGAAGGATTCGAGAAATTAAAGAGTAAACTGGTGTTTATCTCAGCATTAAAACCGTCCTGAGAGATATTTGAAGGGGCAAGTGGAAGAAGGTGATATGTGACATTTGAATTTTGCCGATTTACACAAATTCATATTAGTGTGTACTCAATTGTGTTAATTCACAAACACAATCGAAGGGGCAAGCGAATAAATGTGATACGTGACAATTGTTTCAATTTCTAGAAAAGCTTTCAAAAAAAAAATTACCTTATCACCTTCATCCATGGTAAAAAGTAAGTATTTCCAAAATTGTCACATATCACCTTTATCCACTTGCCCGTTCATTTTTATGCACGCCCATAACTTAACAATGAGAGGCATATTATTTTTGCGATATTTTTTTCTTCTCTGCTTATTAATTAATTAAATGCAATGTGACGTTTTGGATGCTAATTAAAAACACTTCGGGGAAGCCTTCCCCCTACAGTGAATCTAGAAACAGACAATGACTGACGGATTTACAGGTGTGGGGACACGTAGCCGATAGAAATTTGGGAACCCCTTAGTAATTAGCAAAACTACGAAAAATACTTTTTATGTGACTCTTTTGGATCTTCCTTGGATTTCCCTATGTCAGGGGAGGGTGCTTACAATTGCAACAATTGCGACATGGTAAATCCGCCATTGGACAGTGTTGATGATGAACATGGTTAAAAACTGTTCGAAAGATGCTTAGAACCATTCTTAATATGCTATCGTGTATGGACCACCTCAAGAACTATTCTAAGGGGCTGTCTATAAGTAATGTTTCGCTTTGAGTGGGAGGGGGTTCGTGAAAGTGTGACATTTTGTGACAAGATTGAAGAAGGGGGAACCAAGACGTGTGACACCACCACATTTTCAAAAGAATATGTTAATGCAAAATAAAGTGACATAACAAAGAGGAGGAAGGGAAAGTTGAAAGTGACTTTATGACGAAGAGGGAAGAGGATCTAAAAATCTTGAAAAAGTGCGACATTGTTTATAGACAGCCCCTAAGGTTTTAATTTTGTTTTAGGTAACTTGGAAAACGCCGTTTTTGTTAGAATTTTTCAACTATATTAATCTCAATCCATTTGAACGAGTGTGACATTTTCAGGAATATGTTTGTACTCCACTCATGCAAATTTTTAAATTCTGGCATTTAATTTACGGATGTTCGAATGTAAGGAACCATTATGTATCTTAATACGAAGTATTATGTTTCCAAAAAAAAAATATTGTGTTAAAATAGTAATAATAATAATAATAATAATAATAATTGTCCATGTTTCAGGAGTGACCTTCCAACTTTCACCACACGTGGTTTAACCGGTTGAATGGGACCCCAAAGAACGCTCTGTTCTTTTGATCCAGACCAGGAGCCGAGCGAAACCCTGGTCCAGTATCACGATTCACTAGGAGGACTTTGTGGCCACGAGTATTTTTGACGTCCACCAGCTACCATTGGTGAAGATGGTGGATCCTGAACCCGGAACACTCTGGTTATGAGTCAGATGCCGTACCAATCGGGCCACCACGGTCTTCCAGGCGTGACCGTACGGAGGCGTGCAAATTATTAATTTTTTAAGTGCAAAAATGATTTTAAAAAAAACTATTCAAATTGAGGACGTTTGATTTGGACACCCAAATAGCAGCCGGCGAAAAACTAATATTACACTGCAAAAAATGAGCTGTTGCTTTTACAGTATAATACTGACAGCCGAAGCTCAAATTTAAAACTGTAAAATGCACAGCGATAAACTGTAAAACTAGCAATTTTACAGTTTCTTACTGTAAAGTTAGAAATTTTACAGCTTATTGCCGTAAAATTTAGCTGTATTATACTGTAAAAACAACAGTATAATACTGGCAGCAGAGGTTCCAGTTTAAAACTGTAAAATACACTGTAATAAACTGTTAAACTATAATTTTACAGTTTAGTCCCGTAAAAGTAGTAATTTTACAGTTTCTTAATGTAAAATTAGCAATTTTACAGTTTCTTAATGTAAACTGAGCAATTCTTACAGTGCATTACTATAAAATTAGCTGTATTATACTGTAAAAGCAACATTCCTTCTTTACAGTGTAGCATATGAATTTAAATGCGAATTAAAGAAAGTGAAGCATACATCGGTCCTCAAGCGCGTAAGTTCGTCCTCATCTCTTCTACTTGCACTTTATTTGATCAAAATTTATACAAATACAAATACAACTACCAGCAACAGGCTCTAGGCCCAGCAGGGCTGGTCCTAGTCAAATTATAGACCACAATGAAGATCAATGGTCCTCTTAAAACTATCTACTCCCTTGCTCCTTACCGCCTCTTCCGGTAAACTATTCCAAGTTCCCAAATTTTTCCGAATTTCCAGGTCAGCCTGAGATTTAAACAGCTTATAACAATGACCCCTTGTCCTGCTTTCCGTGCAAAAATTTAACCCTATAACATCTTTCATTTTGATAAATTTAAACAACTAAATCACGTCCCCTCTGGTTCTCCTTTGCTCAAGACTATACATGTTAAGCATTCTAAGTCTGGAATCATAGTACTTATTCTCCATCTTCTCCGACTGATCTCTTGAGCAGTTCCCTTCCCGATTAAAAACGCATTAACTATTCCAAGTCGCGGCCTTTCCTCGAAATTCAATGAATGTTTCATGTCCAATTGATTTTGCCTTCGTTAATGGCGGCGAATCTAGTCGGGAGAAAATCCATCATTCCGAGCTCTTCGGCCCATGGAGATACAGATATATGTTCGCGAGAGGGGATACCTGTGAAATAAAGTTACGGCTGAGGATTTGAAATGGAGACGACTGTGAGCACAGAGTAAGTACACACCCCCTCTCGAACATTTCCCTAATATTCCAATAGTTTCCGTATCGGATTTTTGTGCCCAGTTCTTAAGGAGAGAGATGATGTTAGAATTTTTTATATTTTTGTAATTAGCTTTGTTAGTGTAAAATGCTGTATGAAGAAATAATTGAAGGGGCAAGTGGATAAAGGTGATACGTAACAATCTTAGTTTTACTTACTTTTTACCATGGATGAAGGTGTTAAGGTAATATATATATATATATATCAGTAGCGAGGCCTCAAGTCATCGAACGATTCGCCGATGACCTGAAGGCAAACCTCGTTTTGTACTGGAAGAATTAAAGTTTTTAAAATTTTATTTTCAGATTATTTTTTCGGATCATTTAATATTCCAAATAATTTTATTTTAGTGGTGCCATCTGTTGAGTAAACGATTAGGCGTGACCTTCACTCATCGCTACAGATACCGCATCGGTTTTGTGTGTGCGCGCGCAACTTTTTTCGCTTGTCAGCCATTTCAGCCAATCAGATACTTTCACAGCTTCCCTTAGATGTAAAACAAGTCATCGGCGATGATCCGCGGAAATTTTATGTGCAAAGCATTTTGTTTGTACTGGCAACACTCAGTTTTGGCGGATCGTGGGGGTTGGATGGGGAGGGGTAGAGATTTTTTTCTTCTGTTTCGTTCATTCTTTTTTTTTTTCTCAATTCGGTGCGTCACATTTTTCAAAAAAAAGGGGTTGCGGTTATCTTACGATGGCGCCAATATGAGCCCGACGGGTCGAAAACAATATTGTTTGCAACTACAGTAGTTTTGCATGGGGAAAATACTGTTACCTTTTGTGTTTTGGAACTTTATCGAACTTTCAAAAACGAATATATGTGTGCGTGGTTTGGTTTTTTTACTCTCTCTTTTTAGTTTCAATTATAAATGTTTTTCATAAAAAGTAGTGCTCGTTGCCGTTCGAGCTTTGCATTTCAGCAAGCTTGAACTTTTCAAATTGAAAAAGAAGCATCTGTGAACCAAGATTTTTACAAGGTAAGTAAAATTTTTTGAAGACTTGATGAAATGTTCTGAAAGTATGAGGAGCTTACCCCTCCCTCCCCCTCACACACACACATTCGTAAAAATCTGTAGCAATATATCATTTTTTTAAACACATTGCAATATTGTTATTCTTCAGCAATGAAAAAAAGAACCAAATTATGGACATCGGAAACGACAGTTCAAAATTTTCGAAAACTGAGAAATTAAATTTCGGAAACGGCAGCCCAAAATTTTCAGAAATTTCTTATCACAAACACCCCTGAGCGAAACATATGGTCTGATATATTTCTTTAGGGACCTGAAAGTTAGCGATGACTGATGCTTGAAGTCACGCCTCGCTACTGATATATATATTGAAAGCTTTTTCTAGAAATTAAAAATATTGTTACACATCGCCGTTATTCACTTGCCCCTTCAACGATGTGTATAAGTTAACGCAATTGAACATACACTAATTTGAATTTGTGTAAAGGTCGGCGAAATTCAAATGTCACATATCACCTTTATCCACTTGCCCCTTCAAATGTAACAACTCATTTTAGATAAAAACTCGTTTTCTTGTACACATTTCGTAGAATTATTTTCCATTTGGAAAATTTTACCGTTTAAGGACAGAATCTTTCAATCATCAGATCTGAGGTCATATGGCAGAATGTTATAAGTAACTTTTTTCAAAATTTTCATTGCAGCACTTTCAAAGTTCAATGAACCAGGGAAAAAATCCAATTTCCTAACACATTTAAATTTTCCTGCAATAATTTAGAATTTTCTAGCAGATATACGTAAAAAATACTTCAGAGCGTAAAATAAGTTAAAGAAATGATTTCATAACATATCATGATAGCATAACATTTTGCTATCTGATGACAGAAATACTTCTTATTGATTGACAGAGAAGAAGGGCTTTCCTTAGGAGTAGATACACCATAAAATTTTTGCCCTAGATTTTATATTAACTGTTTGTTCTCGTAGATATAGATACATGACAAAACGATTTAACTTTCGGATATGCATGTTGTCCGAGTCAAACGTACCAAATTTGAACAGTCGATTAAAAAAAAAGCACTAAGAAGGTGATTTTGTCAAAAATTTTACAGCTGAATTCTTCGAGTTTGCCTGAAAAAAAATTCTCCTATCTGACGCACCTGTGCTTTTTATGAGGGGACAAATTAAAAAATGGCGTGTTTGTAAGAGAAGACTTAATTTGGTCTTTGGTACGCAATGTAAAACACAAATCCGTAGTAACAGTGCAAAGCATGTTTCGAAATGCTCTTGTTCTGAGGTGGACTTCCTTTATACACTGTTCGAAACATTCTTCACACTATTATTCCAGATTTATGTTCTGCATTGCATACCAGAGAACAGTTTGTGTCTTCTCTTATGAGGACGTCATTTTTCACTTCGTCCCCCTCATAAGAAACACAGGTGTGTCAAACGCGGCAAAAAATGTCAGGTTTTGCCAATATCACTCTTGTTGCGCTTATTCATTTATTTTAACCGACTGTTGAAATTCGGTATGTTCTACTAGGACACCCTGTATGATGGAAGGGGCAATTTATGAGGCAGGTAAGAATTTATGAAGAGGTTTTCTCTTTTACAAATATGTTTAATAGCTTTCATGTAAAATTTGATGTAATGTAAATTGCAACTTTAATCTAAAATCGCAAAACACACACATGCACTTGCACACTCTCAGCAAGTAAAAAAAGTTTTGAAAAACAAGTACATTTATTTTTGTAACTGACTTATCTAAGAGCGATATTTTCCGTTTGAAATAAGCATTTTTCAAAATTGCTTACACTGACTTTCATTATTGCCCAACTGATTTCCTATTTAAAGCACTGTAGTTCTGTAATTTAATAGCTTGATTAAGACAATGTGTTGAAATTTTCCTCTAACTTCGAAAAGTCCTGTGAAAATTCTCAAGTTCTTCCACCTATGATGCGGTTTTCCTGGCAGTTTACCGTAAATGCTATCAGAATGCTGAATTCCTGAAACGCCTGCAGTATAGTGCAAGAATTAAGCTACATTTTCCCAAAATGTGACAAAAAAGAAAACTTTTACTATAGCACATTTTCAACTGTTCTTGGTTTAGTAAATGTTTTATGTCCTTATAATATATATACTAGCTGCTGTTTATTGTAACAAACTTTTTCCCATAGTTTCGCTGCCGCCCCTCAACCACTGGCTATTTGCCCAAAAAATATCGGATCACTTGCTCCATTAGAGAGAGTTAAATATTCATGTGGCTTAAACTTTCATCAACGACCAATGAATGTTTCATAACGAATTGATTTAAGATTTGGCGAGGACGGGATAAAATCATTCCTAGTAATATTATTTTCATGGAAATCTTTCAGGAAAGATTAATTATTTTCCATGCCTGATTTGAGGTTGCACTTAAAGAGTATATAAAGAAATGACCTTCCCTCTAAGGGACAATATTTATCATAAGTATAGGAGTGCATAAGTATCGCCAAAAAATAATATCTTTCTTTTTTTACGTCAAAGGAATTTTTCAGCTTTTTGAATCAGTGTACATAGTAACAACAATATTATTAAAGCACAAATATTGCAAAGTTGTTGCATTACTTTGTCTGGAGAATACAAGGAACATTTTCTTCAATGCAGAAAACTTAATGAGCTTTGAAATCTGAAGTATGATCGCATTTATAAAAGATTTTAAGGAGCAGGGCTGCTGAACGTCAAAAGCTCCTTTTTTGCATCGAAAATAGCGTTCCTTACTCAAAGCACATGTGTGCAATAATTGTGCAACGTTTAAACGTTCTTACCCCATCACTATTTTAACACAAGGACTAAAAGCATACTTTTGCCTCTGAAAGTTGTTTCCTACCAAGAATTACATTGTGAGTGTGCTTTGTCGTAGCATCATTTTTGTGCGAAATAATTAAGTTTTTTTTAAGAAAAAAAGGGATAAAAATGTATTCGAATACGATTTTAGTTATACAAGTATTATACAAGGAATGAACAATATAAATAATTGTACGTATTCAAATTCGAGTATTCTTGTATCGTATGAGCGAGAAAATTGTGAAAAAATGACAGTTTAACTTTTCAATTTCCTTACTCATTTCGGAGATTGTCCAGAACCCTTGGACCCGCCCTTTGGCTCCGCCACTAGTTTTGATATGTGGTACAAAAGTATTCAAATGCTGCAATTAAATGAATCGGTGAGAGCAGAAACCAATTTTGTTACAAAAAATCGAAAACTAGTTTTTCATGGAAACAAGAACTGGAAGGCAAGATTCGTGTTGAGTACAAGAACCACGTCAATCAGATCATTAGCTCAAAAGATAGGAGGGCTCTTTTCTCAACGTTGAGCGCACACTGTAAAAAATAGATGGTGTTTTTACAGTAATAACCTGTAAAATTGCTAATTTTACAGTAGTAGACTAAAATTACTACTTTGTAGTAATAAACTGAAATTTTGGTTATTGTTAATTTCACAGTTTATTACTGCATTTTATAGTTTTAAACTGGAACCTCTGCTGCCAGTATTATACTGTTGTTTTTACAGTATGATGCAGCCAATTTTATGGTAATCTTGCTAGTTTTACAGTGATAAACTGTAAAATAGCTAGTTTTACAATATGTGATTGTGCTTTTACAGTTTTAAACTGGAACCTCTGCTGCCAGTATTATACTGTAAAAACAACAGCTTATTTTTTGCAGTGCAGAAATAACGTAAGAGTTAAGATGTTTTTTCTCTTTCCTGAAAAATTACGTGGTTAAAATTACTCACCGATTAAATTTGGGACACAGTTTTTCGCCTATATGTAACGACTAATTTGGGACGAAAATTCAAACCGAAATAGTCAAGTAGCATACTATTTTACAAAATAGTTCTTTGTCACAAGTTTTGAATGACCTTAAAGAGTTTTAATCAGCGATAGTAAGAATATTCGTGAAATGTATAACTTTCGGCTCCTTCATAGAACGAAAAGCATAATAGTAAACCCCTCAGAGGAATATTAAATTTTCCCTCTCTCCCCGTTTTAATTCAGTAATTATAGGACATCGAATTTGTTCAAGCACCGATTATACACAGAATATTACGGAAAATTTTTCTGAAATGGTTCTTCACAAAATCATTTTCAAAACGACGTCTGCTTTGATGGACCATAAAAACCTCGTTTAGTTTCTTCCATCCATTAAGCAAGGCATTGAAATTGATGGCTTGAACGTATTTCGGGGCGTTTTAAAAATTTTTCGGTCGTTTCTAGCACATTACAAAGTTTAATAATCGATGGAAAAAAATCATTGAACGAATCGACTTAGGATAACATGGTCTTTTTAGTCGCTCTTCCAAAAACTGATACTTTGTAAAGTGAAAAACTTTTGAATTCATGAACACAAATTTAGTGTTTAGAGAAAAAATTTTTGTTTGAAACAATATTTGCTCTTTAAACCACTCAACAAGGAAATAGTTTTCTGACGCATAAAAAACAACGCAACATATTGTGTAGAATAACGCAGAGTTTACTAATATTGAACTTGGAAACGTAAATTCAATGTGCATTTCAACTCATTGGTTCTCAATCTTTCATACGAGTGCCCCTTTCAACAATCAACATTGATGAATATGTATATATTAGAGATGGAGCGAATCTTCGGCCTATAATAATTTATGTTGTAAATTTTCGTTTTACAATTGCACTTAATTAAAATATTATTCTTCAAGCTATACACAATTATAAAACACAATAAAACAAGAAAACAGTTACATTTAATTATAATAATTGTGTACTGAGCTGCTAGAATCAGAAACTTCAATAATTAACTATAACCTATTTGACTTGAAAGTTCTTATGAAACAAAATAGTTAAAACTAAGCTTGTTTTAAAACTAAGCTAGTAAAATGTGGCTTTCTTTAAACATTTCTCTTGTAAACATGTTGAAAAAAAATAAATAAATAAAATCAAACAAACAAAGAAAAAATATCAATTTTTATTATCTGTCTAGTCAGGAATTCTTTAAAAAGTTGTACTTTATTTAATAGAGTTATAGGTATAAAATTTCAGGTTTTGTTAAATTTATTAATGTGTTGACAAAATTTAACTCATTTTGTTGATATTGATCAAAATTTTGTCCAGGAACATAAAACATAACGAGAATTAACAAAAATTAAATTGAAGCTGAATTTTTATTTATTTATTTTTCTGACAATAAAAATATGAGGAGAGTGTTCATTCCTTGCACATCCACTTTTGATTAAAGATATTAAGTTTCGATTTCAGTTTTTACTTAAAAGAAAAGCTTACTTTTAATTTAATTATTTTTGATATTAACTATTCGAAAATTAAATATATTAAAGATTTTATTTAAAATATAAATACGGAATGATTAGTGAGTACTTGACTTTAGCAAATTAAACTTAACTTCAAATTTCTTAAATTAAGAATATTTAGATCCCTATTATAATATAAAAATGTGATGCAAATAGCAACTAATTTCTAGTAATAAAGTATTTGATCATATTAGTTGGTTTCATTATAAACATCAACTTAACTGTAGAACATGCTTTTTATATTCCAAATAACGCTTCATACTACTTATTTGCATTAAAAAATTAGCAATGTCTTCTTTTCTGGTACTACCAGTACAAAACAACTCTAATGAGTGAAATTAATTTAAAAATGAGACGTCAAGCTAAAACTGCTGTGCGACACTAAGAATATTGAAACATATGGAGTATAGTATCATATTGTATGCATTTATAATACTTTCAATGCTAAAACTTCAATATGTTCAACAGCCGAAGCTTCGATATTCAGCGCATCGGCCAAACCCCTCATCGGGCCATTTATAGATATATTATTTTATTTTTTCTTCTTTTTCTTGCTAATTTTAAGATTTTGATGGATCAATAACATGAAAAAAGAAAAAACATTTATGAATTATTTGTACTTGATTTAATCTTCTGGGATTTATATATCCTATAATGGCCTTTAAAGGGTTAGAAACTGTAACCGAATAAGTGAGAAATAGCTTATACATAGGAAAGTATAAGGAACGGGTGTCATTATGAAAAGTATGTAAACCTTACCATACTTGAATTTCATAAAAAATATATGATATTCTTTTTACGAAAATGTTATTCTCGTAATCATAAAAGTACGTTTTACGATTGTCAATGTTCTTGCAGGTTCTGTGCAGAACGTGTCATTGAATTACTAGATTTAGAAAAAAAAACTACATACCATAATTCAGTGAAAATATTGCGCACACTTGGATTCTGTCCTTGCATCAAGATTCAATTTCAAACAAAAGAAGAGTGGGATATCTATAGTCTGCACAAATTATTTTTATACGCTTGAAATTCCACCTAGTGTGTAAAAAAATTCACATGAAGTTTAAAAGAAGAGCGGGATATCTATAGTCTGCACAAATTATTTTTATACGCTTGAAATTCCACCTAGTGTGTAAAAAAATTCACATGAAGTTTAAAAGAAGAGCGGGATATCTATAGTCTGCACAAATTATTTTTATACGCTTGAAATTCCACCTAGTGTGTAAAAAAATTCACATGAAGTTTAAAAGAAGCACAAAATCTGAGCTCTCGTGAGCTCCCATGCAAATTAAACCCGACCTTGCAACAAATTCAATAAAATGTTAGAAGTCCCCTGACAGTGAGATGAAGCATTTCTTTTTCAAAAGAAAAAAAAAACTGTTTAAACTGGCAAAAGCATTCTTTTGTTTTTATGTTTAACACCCCAATGCTCTAAAATTGTTATAGTTTTAAACTGTTAATAGTAGTTCTGTAAAGGTAGGGAAAAAAATAAGTTATTGCTGCTAAAAGAAAATTCCATTATTTTCTAGATGCCGAGAAAACAATCGGTGATCCCTTTGAATTAGAAGATTAAGGGGACAGGTATCGATTTTTTTTGTTTTTCGATGAGGCAAGAACGCTGATAAGACAGACACAAAGAACTCCTTGATGAGACCAATTATCGAAGAAAAGATAATGAGCATTGTCTCGGAAGATGTCTATGAGGGGACTTGGAAGTTTTCCACGGATTACCTTAATCAGCATGTTTACATGAAAGCAGAAAAGAAAGCTGAGTTGGTCTTTTTGAACAAGTAAGAAATATTGTTTCAGGATTATATCATTGTATGCATGATTGTAACGCATAATTTTTAAACCAGCCTGCAAGCTGATACCCATGAAAGATTTTTGTGAATTACGTAATACATAATTACGGCCTTCTCATTTGAAATTTTCGTTTGAAAAAGTCAAAAATAGCAAATTTCGCTAAAAACACTTATCTTAATAATAATTCACATAAATTAAAGTTATTTGACTTTTAAACGTACAAAAGCTAAAGAATATTGTACACAACATGTGTTTTGGCGAAACAAAGAAAGCCTTTTTCAATGCAAAGAATGTGAGCTTATGGATGAAAAGACATCCGACAAAAGCCAAAAACAGCCAATTCTCATATTATACAAGTCAAAACTTTATTGTTAGAAACAAATTCTAAATATTAGCAATTATTCTGAAAATTAAAAATTGTCAATATATTTTATTTAGTGCATTCCTTCTTCTCTAGGTTCCAGGTTGAACTGTCCTCAGAGACCCATTCGACAACAATTATTAGTTCAAGCAAATTGAATAGCTCTGATGGTTGTCGAGTGGTGATGGTTGATGCTTACGTTTTTTGTATTTTATTTAGTGAAGTTCAGTCACTTAGGTACTAATGATATTGTTGCAAACAATCATCCATTATTTGATTGATTTATAAACAAAATATAAGCCGCTAATTACACCAAGAATAAAACCCGGATTTATATTTCATGATCAACAAAGCTAGTAGTGAACAAGAATTCATAAAAATTAACGATTCATAAGTACTCAAGATAGCTGGAATAGAATCATAACAGCTGTATTTACCGTGTTTACTTACATCAATGTAAATCGATCTTCAACATATAAGCACTACATCTACAAGCTTTTAAGCTCGCATCGTATTGACAGATGCCATAATATTTTAAAAACTAGCAGTTAAATAATCTACTCATCGGAAACATCATGTATTTCGTCCAGCATATCACGCAATGTGAAATATCAATAGTAATTCTATTATGCAACAGTTGACACAGAGCCAAGTAAAACCACGTGCTTACTAAAGTCAGAGTGAATTATAAAACCTTTTGCTTTAATAGTATGTTAATTTCAAGCACATTCGTGCACACTGCCATGCAGTTGCATGAATATAAAGAACTCTCGGTAGCGTAATTCTAAAGAATTTTTTTAACAAAAGCGAAAACAAAAGCAAACTATAAGGATTTTACGCATCTGTTACTAGATAAGATCACATTTCTCACATACAAGAATAATCGCACATCTAAAAACATTTTTAAAACTTAATACCTGTTGGGTACTCGGGTTGCAAATATTGCTTTGAGAAATGAAGAGGTGCCATGATTTTTGTAACACGTTGTCTCGTTTCTCAATTTTCTCCCATTTGGCTTGCAACTGCGATGCCAGCAATCCTATAAAATATCTTCGAACTATTTTCTTCTTAACAGGATCAGTACCAAAACGTGATACATAAAACACAGTAACTAGGTTAAGTTAAAAGTTTTGAAGTATTTGACACATTTAAATTTGTAAAGTACCGCTAACTGTGCGCAAATGCACGAAGTTCTTAAGATAACCAAAGAAAAAAATCCAGTATTTAAGCTTGTTTATCACACAATGCAGTTGAGTCCTGATACGAAGAATATGAAGCGGATGTGTTGAAAATAAGCAGACAAGTAAAATTAATTAGAAACTTTTTTTTTACGAATTTGAGTCAGGCTATAACTCAGCTGTGGAAACGCGAAACATGTGACATCAGAAAATTTCGGCGGATACACACACACACTTCAGGATCCCACCCTTCCACATGGTTTAACCGTTGGAAGGGACCATGAAAAAGCTCTGTGTTTTGATCCATACCAAGTATTGAGAAGCTTCTGATCCAGCACCCCCATAGGTATTAGTTTGGAATCGAAACTTGGAGGACTTTGTGAGCAAGAACAAATTTAAAGTGCCCCAGTCACCATCAGAGAACACGGATAATCTTCGGCCGGCCGGTATCGAATTCTCTTCAGTTACGAGTATTCGCCCTCCTATTAAGAGTCCGATACCTTACCGACCAGGTATGTTGGAGGAACATCAGCACTTCAACACGAGTTTTCCAGTAACAATAATATCGTGGTGTCGGACAACTGGTGAAAGATGGCTTATGACTACAGAAAGTGATGGGTTGTACTTCAAAATGTTCAGTTGCTAAACGTAGTAATGTATTACTGAAAAAATAAATGAGTAATTTCTGTAAAACTTTTAACTCTCCCTAGCGCCGAGTGAAATAGTGTGTAAAGAAGATAAAAGTGGAAGTGTGATGAAATAATTAAAAAAAGAAAAAGAAAACACGCTCTAAGTGAAGCGTGTTCAGGACCTGAGCTTGAAGACAGCGTTTCAAGGACGAGCACTAAAAATCATTAAAAACTAATAATGGTGAACACATAAAATTATGTTGAGCATTGAAAAGGTCATATAGCAAACAAAAGCTTATCATAAAGTGGGCAATATTTTAAGACAATTGATTTTGTCATAACATTACTTCAAATAAAAATATCTTAAATAATTATCGACCTTTTTCTTTGAAAATGTCTTGAAGTGCCCTCTTATAGTTGGCTTTATTTTTTCTTTTTCTGCTAATGTTCTGACGATTTGTCTTGAATATACACGGCACTAATATTAGCGATGGCTTTGCTGGCGATTTCTTTTGAGAGGTGATTACGAAACTCATCTAAATTGTCTTTTTCCATCGATTAAATCTATAAAACACATCGTACAGAAGTAATAATTAAGATCGCAAAGTGCTCTCCTCGCCTATTGCGTCGCAGAACGGGAGTTAAGTGTCGGACAACGCCTTCTCCCCCCATTGAATTCGATGCTCTTCATTAGAGGGGTAACTAATTGCAGATCGAAAACAGTCCGGGCCGTTAAGTAAAGACAAATCCGGCTGTTGGTAATGGGGCCTGATTCATTCGTCCGTCTCGGTACAAAAGAGGGTAATGGCAGCAGTTAAATGTTCCAAAGACCATCTTTTTGAGAATGAAGAGAAGACCAGCGTTCCTGCTGGAGATAGGGGGAAGGGATCATTGATTTTTTTTAATTTAACCAACAGAACTGCTGGTGCGAAATTTCATCTCTCTTTCACATAATTGAAGGATTAGGAGGATGAAGAGGCTATGTAACATTTTTTGAAAATACAATCTGGACAAAGGTAAGCTATGGATACAGGTAAGCAAATAAAGCTTTACATTAAAAAATAAATGTCATTAGACCAACTTCATACGCTCATTTAACGACGAAACACGAGAACAAAAAAACTGCAACGACTGCAACAACTAAAGCTTGAACTTCAATTACTTTAAATTTGGGTTTTGTTACATAACTCTTTCATTTTTCAAGCCCTGCAATTATCCTGATAAGACGTGCTTAGTTTGCACACTGAATCGCAGTTCTTATACTCAGGGCTAGATTAATGAAGAGGCCAATTAGGCCTTGATCTAGGTCCCCCTCTGTGTAGGGGGTAACAAATGGCTAAAATTGTTATAGCTAATGTCTAAAATTGCAAGATTTGGCTACAAAGGGACCCCAAAAAAGCGTTTGGTGGTGTGCCGGCTGATATCTTAATCGGACCTGCTTGTACCTTTACGTGACTTTCTACAAAGATGGAAATTACTTATCAGAAAAGAATTTTCGATGACCAAGGCTTTATTAACTCATGGTCCCACAAGCCATTTGACCTGGGCAGCATTAGTTTAAATACAGCATAAAACTTTTTTTTTTCATTTCTTCCCCTTTTATTTTATTTTATTATGTTATTTTTAAATTCTTTTTCTTTTTTTGTCACATTTGACATTAAAGCATTTTTAATGCAGATTAAAGTAGGATAAGTTTGTACAGTTTATTGACATGAAAACTTTTAGTTAATTTCTTGATTAATATTCTAGCACTGAAAAACTACACTGAAACTTAACGGATTTTCTTAAGAGGGGAATCCAGATGTTCTTTGGACCTGCACAATAACTTTGGCTTGATCGACTCCTGCTGTGCTGAAAACTATGGCATGGGTGTCTCATTTTATGATCCTATGTTTAAAAAATTCAAAATTTCGAGAATTGAAATTAACTGATTATCTAGCTCTCTGTTAATTTTAGCGTATAATTCCTGTGACACATTTTACTCACGCAAAGATGGTCTCACGAAACAGGTTTCTCAAATTGAAATTAAAACGATATTCTGTCTTTAGAAATTGTTCAAAGAGATAAACAAAATTTGATACACATATCGAACCGGGTGGAAAATATGTTTATTTATTTTCTAGCTAAATGTTTTACCAATATATCTCAAAAGTAATGCAAGGACCCCGAACACAGCATTGGTGCTTAATCCCACTGCTTAAAAAGCTTTATGAAGTTTTGAATTTTCAATAGTTTTTATATGAAAGGTATAGAAAAAATGTTGTAGCTGCTCTTAATGTTTCTCTATTGCATAATCAATTTTCGTGTGTTTACATTTTAGGAGTTGATCTGAGAAGGAGTTATTTCGCGGAAGCCTTAAGATGCGTCAATGCTTTAGTTGATGACTGCGAGGCTTATATGTAAAGGGATCTTCTTTTCGCTTGACATGTTTTGAAACAAATACGATGACTATTAAAAAACTGAGAACATTCTAAAAGAAAATGCCGTCTATTAATGTAAGAATTAAACTACTCAAAGTTACATCATTTTCCAAAAATAAAGACTTTTATTTGACAAACACAAGTTTAAGAAAAGCTGTCGAAGCATTAAAAATTGCTAAGTTTCCGCCTGCTGGAGTGGCATTATGATAATTACTAAAAATTAATTAGACAAAAATATGCCGAAAAGGGTTTTACTCCTGCAGTTTGTTCCATCACTTGATGGCTAATTTGCATAATCCGTGCCGTTGCCATAGTTACTAGACTAAAGAAATATGCACTTTGTTTGTTCGCACAGTAAACTTGGATTCTTTGCTTTAAAGTCTCAGGAGAAAGCACAAAAAAACAGCAAGAAAACAGAAGAAAGGAGGAAAACTAACAATGGCGGAACTAAAGTCAAACCACAAAGCCCAGCAACAGAGATTTTTTTGTTCTTTTAGAAATCAAAACTGGTGTTTTAATTTGTTGTAAGACGAAAAAGACTATTTCGGGAATGAGAACTCTAATTAAACTGCTAATTACAGCTTGTTGACATTTTAACTCCTTTATCAGAGTTATTAAAATCAAATGACCAGACCGTAGTAATTCCTTTTCCAATTCAGGCAAAAAAAAATCAAAGAAAATCCTCCCAATACTTCTGCCAATTGTAACAAGTGTTGGATATAATGTGATGCTTCAAATGGTAGTTAATTATCAACAAACGTACAAACACAAGTACGGAATTATGCAGTGGACCCTCATTTTTACAAACTTTTTGGAACCAAACAAAACAATGTTCGTAAAAATGAAGATGTAGTAAACTCGAAACATATTGAAAACTATGCATTGGTCACATATTTCCATGACTCATTCCATCAATAATAACAGCTTTTTCCCCCACCAAGTAAAAAATTAAAAAAAAAGAGTATCTAAAACAATTATTTAAAAGTTCAAATTGGAAGATCAAGCTCTGCTAACCACTTTTAAATTGATTTATTTCTTTAAAAATAAAAGCAAAGACGGATAAATATGAAATAACAACTTAATTGAAAGGGGTTATCTTCTTCCTTGAAATACCCTGCCCTTGGTGCTGAAATTTTTAGAACAAAAGCTACTTCGATCTTACTTCAAGATTGTAAAACAGTGAAAAATGATAATTCATGATGAGTTTCAACGGACGACTTTTCGGAACTAGTAAACAGTACGTAAAATTGTGAGTGTTCGTAAAAGATATTCATAAAATCGGGTATCGTCTGTTATATGTAATGTTTGTGTGCACATGCGTTAGTATAAATGCTTGTCTTCAGTGTTTCTTAGTGTAAAGTTTTAAGCAAACGTTACTAGCATAATCCTACTTTTTGATGTTTCCTTTACGTTTATAAGGTGGTTGAAGATACTTTTGAAACTCTTCTAACTTAATCCTGCCAAATAAAATCGTAAATAGGTGAGTGTTAAAATCGAGTGTCAGTTGTAGCTGTATACAGTCGTGTTTCGATGACTCGAAGTCCCAAAGGACAGGCCAAGTTATTGGTAGTTCAAGTTTTAAGAAATTCACACCGCTTTCTCAAGAGCTGGAGACTCAATGAAAACTTCGAGATAAAGTAATATTTCAGTTATAAGGCTTCCAGTTGTCAAGACTCCAATCTATATATATATATTATTTCTGTTATATGCCTGCATGTGTGAAAGTGTACACTAAAAAAAACTGGAGTAAAACTGGAAAACCTCTAGGAAACTGGGAATTCCAAAAATCTTTCTAGTACAGCTCTTTTTTTTTCTTAATTAGCGTTACTTAAGAAGTAGCTATATTGTTACAAAGTTACTTTTAAAAAACTATATCTTCACTGCATTACAGAAAAGCTGTATTGCTACCGGAAAACCTGTAGGAAACTGGGATTCCATAAACTTTTCTAGTAACGATACAGCTCCTTCTTAACTAGCGTTACTTACGAAGGAGCTATATCGCTACAACGTTACTTTTAAAAAAGCTATATCTTCACTACATTGCAGAAAAGCTGCAGTGCTACCAGAAAAGGGAACTGGGATTCCATAAACTTTTCTAGACTTTTCTTCAATGATGCAGCTACTTCTTAAATTAAATTGACCGCGTTATTTAATTAGAAAAAAATGTACCGCTACTAGAAACCTATATTGAAGTCCAGTTTTCTAGTAATTGTCTTTTTTTTTTTTTTTTAATACGCCATCCCTTTGTACATATTCAACAATGTTAAAGTTAACAAATTACGGAATGACGTATGTGAAAATGTACCAAACAAGCCACATGGGTAAACATTCAATTTGGTATAGACAGAAGAAAAATAATTTTGGTTAATAATAAATAAAAATAAAAATATAAGTAACATATTTACATAAAGGTAATGAAAAAAAAAAAAATAAAATAAAATAAATGAAAAAATAAAATAAAAAATAAATAGTAATAAATAGTAATTGTCTGGCAATACTGCAGTTATTTTTTTAGCATAGAAACTATTATGGAAGTTGAATTTCTAGTAGTAGTACTTCACTATTTTTACAGGGTACATAAAATCTGCGCATGTGCAAGCACGGATGATTATGATAAACTGTATTTATTCAATGTAACTGAGCATGAAAAGCTTTAAGAAAAATTAAATAGGATAATCCTAATTTTTGCTGCTTTCCTTATGTTTATAAGCTTGTTGAAGATATTCCTGAACAGCTTCCAAGTTATCTTATGATTTCCTATTAAAGGCATCTGGCAAGACAAAGCGCATTATCTAGCTTCCGATAATTGTATTCATCACGATGTTCCTTTTCTGTTATCTCCTTCACATAAAAGGAAAAGAAATCGTTATCTTTCTTTCTATGTTCTTAAGAACGCGGCTTACCTCTTGTGTACTTGTTTGTTTCGACTTAGCTAGGTTTAAAGCTTGTCCGTTTGTTAGACAAGTAGTATGTAAGTTTCTCTTTTGCTGACTTCTGAAATAAAAATGGCTGTTTCTGAAAAAAGCTGGCCTCTGAAATACTAGTTGTTATTATATTTAATGCATAAACAAACAGTCAACTTATCTGTCATTAGCTAGATTGGCGAAAAAATACCAATCCATTTCAAGAGACAAAATCTCCAAACTCATAACAACATTGTAAAGTTTGTGGGTGCTGTACCTTTCATAAATAATTTAATAAATCTACCAGGTCGGTGAAAAGCAGGTAACAGTAATAAATATGTTTTACAAAAAAAGATTAAAAACCTGTGGTAATTTAAAAAAAAAAGGTTACAATAATTTGTAAACTTCAAAATGATGTCTGAAGAAGCTTTTAAATTTCTCAAACTATGGTTCCTGCCGTTACCAGAACAAAGTATTAACTTCAACCAAGTTAAGTAAAGAATCTGAAATTCTCTGAAATGAAATTATTTTTTTTCCTTCACTGAGTCATATATCGTATCGTATCTCAAAGAAAAAAAAAGCATACAATAGGAAACGATTTTCATATCGAGGCACCGATGATAAGTATTGAACTTTCAGAGCAGATAAAATTCGATTTTCTTAAATGCTCCATCATCGACTCGGAAGCAAAGAGGGGCTGGGGGGGGGGGAGGATGGATCAAAGAGAAGGAAAAGCAAAATGAACATTGAAGCTCCCCTCTGAGAAATTCATACTCTCACATTTTAGGAAAAGATCTTTCGGCGCTTATTGTACTTCTGTACTTTATGCCAGAAACTTTTCCTCTCTCTTCCATATATTTCGGGATCAACAAAAACTGAATCTCCGACAGGCGAGCGTTTGGGACATAAATTCAATTATTGTCATCCTAAGATGAGACCTTCGGTGTAAAAATGATCTCCGCGAAAAATTTTAACTCACATAATTTTACTTTATTCTTATTTTATAAGCGACAAAAGCAGAGTTACTTTGGGTTGTTTATGCACTGCTGAAAATTTTGGAATTCAAGGAATTCACTTTTAAATTTCTTTCAAGCATAATTTAAGTAATATGGTGGCAATGGTGAACCGGTGTAAAGGAAGGAAAAAAAGGAAGAAACAATTCTTCATGTTTAAAGTTTTCGTCTTCTAATACAAATACATTTGAACTCTCTTTTTATTATAAGATGCAATAAGTGCCTAATTTTAGCGAATCCTTCCGTGATGATACGATATAACCGTAATACGATACGATATAAACGTAAGTAACGTAAATAACACCATTTGAAATAAAGTCCAAAGGGTGTTTCCACTGTAATCACTTTTCTAAGTGATTTAGTGTTACAGTCTTTTTGCATTCAGTCAGAGTTTTTGTGTTTATTTCTGAAACTTCAATTTCTACTTGCCATACACAGATCCTCTATAAAATCCCTCTCTAACATTACGCGTCCATGCTTCATCCAGTCAGAAATTACAAATGGACCAGGATAAAAGTAACTTTCTCATTTTTGTAGCTTAGTTAATGAGTTTTTTATTTAACAGATTTCTTGGCATTTTTCAGTATATTATTTTTCTAATCCAACCCGCTATAAAACAGTAACTTTAAATACTTCTACTTTTGGAATCCATCGTTGTTATCTTTGTCGCCTAGTGATCAAGTCAAAATTCAAAATAGATCATTAATAGAAACGTATAAAAGCCTAATATAGTTTGTAAGAATCACACATATACACTGCGATGCAAAAGTTTAGACAATTGGCAAATATGTGAATAAAAAGAAAACTATTCAACGAAATGCTTTCAAATTTCTACTGCAGGTACACAATATGGTCCCAAATACGTGTATGGAGTTCTTAAAATTTTAACTGGAATCAAATTTTGGATATTACAAAAAACAATTTTTAACATTGTTGCAAAAGTTTAGACAATAGTCAGATTTTATGCAAATATCCCTTGAAATGTAATTGGTAGAGGGAAAGGCGGAACTTTATTATTCAATTATAAAGTGCAGAGATTGCTGAATAAATAATCAAAAGCTCAAAAGCTCTATCGTTCTCGTGTAAAGAAGATGAGAAAGTTTGGAAGCCGAAATTTGAAAATGAACCTACTTTATTAATTTTTTGTCTTTTAAATCGGCTCTAGTATGGTAGTACGTTGTTTTTTACTTTGTGGAGAGCAAATTCAGACATGCGTATCGATCAAAAAGTCTAAGAAAAATTACATTTCTTAAGGATGGAGGAATCGAAAAAACGGCTCATACTGACGATTCGCCCCTTAATCCTACAAAACTTCAACTTGGGTCAAAAACAGCACGTGACAGCATAAGTAGATGAACAACTGAATCGGAATGCATTAAAAAAACAAAGAATTGTGCCTGAGCCTTTTCGGACAGAGTGTCTCAAATAAGCCAGATTTTAATGTGAAAAGCAGCATATGTATCATCGTGACTAAAAAATGAATGGTACTTTCTTTGATAAAAATTATTAAAATTGGGATGGCCTAGATGGATTATAATTATATTCGCGGGACTTGAGAAATATCCAATGATCATATGCTGTGCTGCTTTTACTATTAAAATCTGGCTTATTTGGGACACTCTGTCCAAAAAGGCTAAAGCACAATTCTTTGTTTTTTTATGCATTTCGATTCAGTTGTTCATCTACTTATGCTGTCACGTGCTGTTCTTGACCCAAGTTGAAGTTTTGTAGGACTACAGGGCAAATCGTCAGTTCGAGCCGTTTTTTCAATTCCTTCATCTTTAAGAAATATCATTTTTCTTGGTCTTTTGATCGATACGCATGTCTGAATTTGCTCTCCACAAAGTAAAAAACAACGTACTACCATACTAGAGCGGATTCAAAAGACAAAAAATTAATAAAGTAGGTTCATTTTCAAATTACGGCTTCCAAACTTTCTCATCTTCTTTACACGAGAACTACAGAGCTTTTGAGATCTTGATTATTTATTCAGCAATCTCTGCACTTTATAATTGAAAAATTAAGTCCCGCCTTTCCTCCACCAATCACATTTCAAGGGATATTTGCATAAAATCTGACTATTGTCTAAACTTTTGCAACAATGTAAAAAAATGTCTTTTGTAATGTCCAAAATTTGGTTCCAGTTATATTTTTAAGAACTCCATACACGTATTTGGGACCATATTATGTACCTGCAGTAGAAATTTGAAAGCATTTCGTTGAATAGTTTTCTTTTTATTCACATATTTGCCATTTGTCTAAACTTTTGCATCGCAGTGTATTTTTTCTAAAAAAATGCAATAATTTATCCAGATAATTACATAAATAAAACATGCTATTCCCCTCAAATACAATTAATTTTAATTTCTATAACAGAATATACTTCTCCCAACTTCTACATTGCAAAACATGTCTGATTTACATCAAAAGAGCGTCCATGACAGTCGTCTATGATTCGCGCAGATTAGGGAGGCATTTGGAGGGGTGTTTTAGGGCGCGTCTGTTTTCATTATTATTTTTAGAGAAGTTGTCCTCAAGTGTTTCGTAGCATTTGGGGAGGGGGGAGGGTTGTCATTTCTCTTGAGCTATTAGTCTAAGATCCGACTTAGGTTGACCTACCCTCATCGAGATTCCTAATAAGTTATACATTTAAAATGTAGATAAAAATATTCCTAACAAGATGGCAAATAGCTATCTAAGCAAAAGGGCAGTGGCGTAGGAAATTTGTACAAACAGGGTTAGCCCGCCGCAATGCCGGATCTTTGCGCTTTCTGGGGAGGGGGAAGGGGCAAGACACACTATTCGCCCCTTTACACACAAGATCAATTATAAAGTCATAAATGTTCAAATGAACACCTTCTGTGAATAAAAGGAATTTAAAAGCATTGCTAATATCTCTTTCCTCAGAAAGACAAGTTTAACTACACTTTTGCATCTTTAAGATGAACTTAGTTTTAGATGGAATATTTGCTCAGACATATTGAATCTCAAAATTTTTAACGGAAAAAATTCCAAATGGTATCTTTAAAAAACGACTTTTGACGATTTTTGGTGACATAGCGTAAATTTCCTAGAAAAAAATAGATCACACATTTGAAAATAATTTTGAGGAAAAAAGTGTGCTACAGAATGTTGTGGTACAGATTTTTTTTTCGGAGGAGCTGAGCGGATATAAAATATTCCAGGGGAACCAGAGCTCTACCAGCTCCCCCGGTTCCTACGCCCCTGCAAAAGGGATCCAATCATAGGGTTGTCGCGATTTGAAATTCCAGTAGTTGAGTAAAACTGCAGTTTTCATGCAGATGTCTTTAAATTTTGCAAGAATCTGCAGTTTATCTGTAGCTTTTTGAAAATTAATAGCGGATCTAAATCTCCCACAAACAATACGAATTCGCTTCAAAACTCTACTTTTTTGGCAGGAAAATGATTATGTGATTAAGAAATTACGTGCCTTCCAGAATTATATGCTTTAAAAAAAGTCATCAAAAAAACAGCTGAAATTTTGCAGCTTTCCGCTAAATTTCTTCTCGAACTTGAAGATAACTGCGGAAAATCTACCAAATGACTCCATTATTGGAATTTTAAAACCACGACAAGCCTATGAAAGGAGCACTTTTGCTTAGTCATCAACCTTACACCATCGTGTTTGTAACATTTTTAGCTATATTTTTATATATAACATATTACGAAACTCGGTGAGGGTAGGTAAACCTTAGCCGGATCTTGTACTATGTGCTCCCCTGCTTTAACACAGCTCATAAAAAGCACTATCCAGAAATTTTCCATGCAACTTTCTTAGACATAATTTAGCACATTTCAAGACATTGGAGAGCAAAGACCAATAAAACCGTTTTCTTTCGATTTGCCTGATTGAATCATGTCCGAAGCAAATGCACGCGGAGAACAATTTCGTTTCCAACGAAACATTTTCCGTTTGACTTAAGGCAAAACAAAAAATGTCTCCCCCACACATACAGCATTTTTTCTGAAAAATTCTAGGAGTGATATTTCCATGGGAACGCCGAGGGTAAAGGGTGATAGGAGGTGATAATTGGTACCTCAAGGATTGTGTATTAGATCGATTTTTCCACGTTTCGCCAAGCTTTAAAGTGTCAGTATGTTAAATAATAAGAGCGAAAACAAGCTCCATACAAAGTTCGGCAATTTTATCAGTAACATTCTTATACTATTTTCACATTCACTAACAGTGTTGCCAAACTTAAAGTCTCTAGCCCTTTGTTTAACAAGATAAATTGGCATTTGTTGCGCCATCTATTGTTGTTTAAGTTTCACCTTTCATGTAGAAAAGAAGAGATTATTTTAAGATGACTATAGGCATACCTGACATTTCGAGTTTTGACGGGGGGGGGGGCAAAGAGTATGCTCAATGCTTTTCTTCAACTCGATGCTTTTTTTTTTTTTTTTCAGAAAACAACAAAATCCACTCCTATTTGTATGTAAAAACATTTTTTAGGAAGCCAGGGAGGCAATTAACTCTCTTCAGGGACTCCCCTGCCATATCCTTTTTAATCTATTTTCTCGTAAATGTAAAGTACATAAATATCTACAAGAAATAAAGCGGCTCAACGCATCGTAAAAACAACGAAAGAACAAAAATACACTGGCGGAAAAAAAAATCCCAACACCAAGAAAGACTTGTGTTAGACAAACGAAATTTGGTAGGCGTGTTTATACAAGTGAAAGATGACATCGATTGAAATTTCGTGTTCCGCGCATAAGTGTGGCGCAGCTGGCGTCACTCAGAACATGCAAATAAGGCTTGTTTTAAAAGCGTGTTGTGAAGCTCGTGTGTATTATTTTTCCATGAAATTGGACGAATTGCGTTCATGTTAGCCAGGAATACCTTTTAAGAAGACGAAGAAGCCATTATCAACAGCTCACTGAGTTTAAACGAGGTCGTACAAATTGGCTACGAGAAGGTGGATTTTCATTTCGCGATATTGCAGAAAGACTTGGGTGGGAATGTTTCCACCATGCATGATTATTGGAAGTTATAGGCAAGGGATGGTACTACCTCAAGAAGATCGAGTTCCGAGCTGCCACGTGGCACGACTGAGAAGGAAGATCGCCGAATCTTGCGTACGGCCGTGGCGCATCGTACTGCATCTGCGGCTGACATTCAAGCTGCAGTGGGTACCGTCGTGGCCCAAGGAACAGTAAGAAACTGTTTACTTCAAGGACAGCTCCGAGCCAGGCAACCTGTAGCCGGTATTCCATTGACTGCAAACAATTGCCTTTTCCAACGGCAGTGGTGCTACGACAGAGCTCACTGGAGGTCGGAGTGGAGATCTGTTGTAATTTTTGATGAAAACAGATTCTGAATTAGTGCCAGTGGTGGCTGTATATTGGTCAGAAGGAGGCCAGGGGACCGCCTGCATCCAAGCGGTCTACGGCCTAGACACACGGGACTCACACCTGGAGTTATGGTCTCTGGAGCAATTTCCTACGACAGCAGGGGCATTCTTGTGGTTATCCCAAACTCACTGACTGAAAATTTGTCGTCAGTCTGTTAATTTAACCAGTAGTACAGCCCTTCATGAGTAGCATTCAAGGGGGCGTTTTCCAACCGGATAACGCTCGCCCTCACATAGCTGCTGTAACGCAATGTGCTCTACAGAGTGCTCACATGTTACCATGGCCTGCAAAATCATCAGGTCTGTCTAAAATTGATAACGTATGGGATATCATGCGATGGCACCTCGAGCATCATCCACAGTCAGCAATGACGGTCCTAGTATTGACACAGCAAGTGCAAGAAGCATGGAACTCCGTACCACAAAGTGACATTCGGCACCTGTATGACATAATGCATGCACGCTTGCAGGCTTGCCTTCAAAATTGTGGAGTTTACACCCTCTAATAAATTAACATAATTTCACATTTGCACAGCATTTTCTTGAGCTTAAATTAGCCACTGATCTTGTACATTTAATCATTTAAACATGTTAACTAGGCAATTGCATTACCCAAATTTTATTACTCTACGGCAATTTTTTCTTGGTGTTGGGATTTTTTTTCCGCCAGTGTAAATCAAAAATTAATCAAATGATTAAATACATATTAAAAAATTAGAAATTTAATTTCGTAGGGGCTTTTTTAGATGGGAAAATGTGCGTCTGTCGGGTTGTCTGTCGTTGGATTGATTGAAATATAATATATAAATGGCTTAATTTGAGTCATTCCATGGCGAGCAATCTTTGTAAAACGAATTGCCATGCTTCGGCAAAGGTTGCAGAAAATTTTATCGGGCTAGCGGCTTGAAATTTTGGGGGTTTAAACTTTATTGTTAACGACTTTGGTTGTTGACACTTTCTGGTATTTTTGTAAATTTGAGCTTATTGATTTTTGTGCAATACTCAGGCAAACCCGTTAAATAGCTCAGTGAGTAAATTTTTTCCTAGTATGTTTGGACTGTCATAAATTCTGAACAAAAATAATTCAAAACCTCGTACTTCATAATTATGTTGTCGATGTACTTGTTTTTAGCGGGTGACATTTGCAGAGCGTAAATATTTATTTTTCAAGAAATCTTGTTGTCCAAAAGTGCTATCAAAGTCTTGCATGAAAAATAGCTCTTCATCAACGCTCTGTAGCTCAAGTTTATTCCCTTTAATCTTATTTTCGTTAGTACACTGCGCTGCAAAAGTTTAGACAAATGGCAAATATGTGAATAAAAGGAAAACTATTCAACGAAATGCTTTCACATTTCTACTGCAGGTACACAATATGGTCCCAAATACGTGTCTGGAGTTCTTAAAACTATAACTGGAATCAAATTTTGGATATTACAAAAGACATTTTTTTACATTGTTGCAAAAGTTTAGACAATAGTCAGATTTTATGCAAATATCCCTTGAAATGTGATTGGTGGAGGAAATGCGGGACTTTATTATTCATTTATAAAGTGCAGAGATTGCTGAATAAATAATCAAAATCTCAAAAGCTCTGTAGTTCTCGTGTAAAGAAGATGAGAAAGTTTGGAAGCCGAAATTTGAAAATGAACCTACTTTATTAATTTTTTGTCTTTTAAATCGGCTCTAGTATGGTAGTACGTTGTTTTTTACTTTGTGGAGAGCAAATTCAGACATGCGTATCGATCAAAAGACCAAGAAAAAATATATTTCTTAAAGATGAAGGAATTGAAAAAACGGCTCGAACTGACGATTTTCCCCTTAATCCTACAAAACTTCAACTTGGGTCAAAAACAGCACGTGACAGCATAAGTAGATGAACAACTGAATCGGAATGCATAAAAAAAACAAAGAATTGTGCTTGAGCCTTTTCGGACAGAGTGTCCCAAATAAGCCAGATTTTATTGGTAAAAGCAGCACAGCATATGATCATTGGATATTTTTCAAGTCCCGCGAAAATAATTATAATCCATCTAGGCTATCCCAATTTTAATAATTTTTATCAAAGAAAGTACCATTCATTTTTTAGTCACGATGATACATATGCTGCTTTTCACATTAAAATCTGGCTTATTTGGGACACTCTGTCCGAAAAGGATCAGGCACAATTCTTTGTTTTTTTTTCTGCATTCCGATTCAGTTGTTCATCTACTTATGCTGTCACGTGCTGTTTTTGACCCAAGTTGAAGTTTTGTAGGATTAAGGGGCGAATCGTCAGTCTGAGCCGTTTTTTCAATTCCTTCATCCTTAAGAAATATAATTTTTCTTGGACTTTTTGATCGATACGCATGTCTGAATTTGCTCTCCACAAAGTAAAAAACAATGTAAAACCATACTAGAGCCGATTTAAAAGACAAAAAATTAATAAAGTAGGTTCATTTTCAAATTTCGGCTTCCAAACTTTCTCATCTTCTTTACACGAGAACTAAAGAGCTTTTGAGATTTTGATTATTTATTCAG
>JAXGGA010014480.1:0-31984 GCA_038373865.1 Uloborus plumipes
GAAAATTGTCACAACCGTACCCAGTCTCCCCTACCCAGTATATACCGTCGCACTGCGACTATCCTTAGAAATATTCTGGAAAGGTGGAAAGTTCAGTTCTGTCCCAGAGTAACGTGCATTAACTGTCACACTGCGACATTAATTAATTCTGAATAAACTGTAGTAAGATGAGCTGATACTTTATAATTGAACATTGAAAACTAAACAAATACAAATTCGAGTGCAATTTATTGTTTACATCATACATTGAGCAGGAAATTCATGAAATTCAATATATAACTTATAAAGTACTAAGCAAGAACAGTTTAACCCATTAATGCCTGACATTTTTTTTCCCAAAGATATTTTGTATACTGGTTACAAACAGTGTTTAATGGACAGGAAAAACAATAAAAAAAAATATTATGCAAAAGTTTATTTTTTTATTAAGGAAAGAAAAATCTTCCCTTAAAAGTTACGATAGACCCCAGAGGGTACATACTTTTTTTACTGATTTTTTTTTCTTCCTACGATATAATATTTAAAAAGACATTTTATAAGAAGAAATAAAATCAATAATTAACGTAAACTGGGAAGCTGGGAATAACTTTGAAAACTTAGCTATTTTTCTTGAGATTGTGAACGATGTCATTTTTGATAAAGATCATATTAAAACTGCTACAGACCACACTTTACAATGGTTATGTGCTGCAATCTGTTAATACCGCATTGAGACAATACCAAGGTACTCATTGAACACTATTATTTGGTTGAAATGCTCATTTTTGGGAAATTCAGACCCTTTTTTGGACCGTCCCTAAAAAGGGACGCTAGGCATTAATGGGTTAAGAAGAAAATAAACATTTAAAAGAAGAAAATTATACAATTTAATATTATACTTGAGTAGGAAATCCAGCATATTTATTGGCGACTATCAGGATCAAGATGATTGCTGAGAGTAACAGAAAAAGATACAGCGTCAGAGAGAGTATATAAATATTACTACTACCCTCTTTCGCCATCCATTTCTGAATAAACTGTAGTAAGAGAAGCTGATATTTTATAATTAAGGGGTTACAGTACCTCAAAAATGACCAAAAGACCAAAAAAAATTTTATTGCTTATTTCAAAAGTAAAAGTTATTTAAAACACTCAAAAAATAGCATTGCTCTAACTAAGCTATTTAAAAAGTTATGAGTGACTTGAGGGCATGCATGCTGTGTGTTCTAATGGAAAAGTCAAACTTTAAAGTGCTTTTTCTCGGTGATCAGTTTTTAGTGTTTCTATGTTACTGGAAATGCTAAGGATTTTTTTCTATTAAAGATATAACTTTAAAGCAGTATTTTTTGCACTCAGGATAATATATTTAACAAAACTGTGCATTGAATAAGCGTTTTATAAATTACAAAAATTTTTAGAGTTTGTTAAACCTTGAAGAACAAAATTTTCTAAGAATTTTTTACAGAAAAGGTCACAAAATATTTTCTAATCAAAATATAAGAAAATGAATGCACAGATTTGTTGAGGTAATCCTTGTGATCATTTCGCAAAAAGAAATTTTGAATTTAGTGCAGAAACAAAAAAGCCTTAGGGTTTTTAAAAAATTGAAATTTTCTTACATTTTTCAAATTTTCAAAAGAAGTTTTCAAAATTTTTAATGTTTGAAACTAAATTATTGATTGTTAAACAAGTGCAGAAACAAATATTTCAAAGAATTAACTTTTTTACTTAAATTAAAGAAATTTGTTAGAAAGGTACTGTAACCCCTTAAATTTTGAAAACTAAACAAATACAAATTCGAGTGCAATTATTTGTTTACATCATATATTGAGCAGGAAGTTCATGAAATTAAATATATAACTTATAAAGTCCCAATCAAGAACAGTTTAAGAGGAAAATAAACATTTAAAACGATAAAATTATGCGATTGTAAGAACGATGATTCAATTGAATACGATACCTGAGTAAATCCAACAATTGAAATTTGAATGAATTTTAATTGAAAGATTTTTGAAGCAAAATGAAAACATCTTTTAAAACTAACGGTTACCCCAGAATCATGAGTTATGAAAATTAAATTCATGTACATTCCTAAAAGTTTTGACTTTTGCAATCAAAATATTCTCAAAAAATGAAGTTCATATGACTTTTCTAACAAAAAAAAAAAAAAAACAATAATTCTATTTGTAAGAAAAGCAGTCGAAAACTTTGTACAATGAATGAAGTTAAAAATGCAAGACAACGTGTCTACAAGTACAAATAAAAGGATTAAAAAGAGTTAGAAAACTCTGGCAAATAGCTATTTCGGGGCTATTATAAATGAAGCCCCATCATCAGTGCAAAAAGATGATGGTTCACTGACACCAGTCAAGTGAACCAGGAATGCAAGAAACGTGAGGGTAAATAAACAGAACAGGCAGAGTAGGTACGCAGAAACTATTACGTCATGGGTTAAACACGACAACTGCGCTACAAAGATTACGTCACAAACGAAAAAGTTTTCAAATAAGAGTTTTCCAAATGTTAGGGAAAGGAGGGGTGCTAGACAGATCATTGACAACTAAATCAGAATTTTTCCAGATATAATAGGATTCCCAAAAATCTAAATCAAAAATCGAAGAACAACTATGGATAATTTTTGCAGAGGAAAAATCAAAAATATGGCCACATGACCAACAATGTTGGGCAATGGAAGAGCGTTTGAAATCTTGTTTTTTAACACAATTTTCATGTTCTTTAACACGGAATTTTAGAGCGCGTCGTGTCTGTCCTATATAAGTTAATTTACATTGGCATGAAATATTGTAAATACCCCATCTATCAAGACCCTGAACTGGATAAGATTCTATTAATTCTAATAATTCTATAATTCTATTTACTAACCATATGATTTTTGATAACAGCAGCAACAATTCCATTAACTTAAAATCCATTCAAATTTAACTAACCAACTTTTTTATAGGATCGAAGCCAATCCACCTAAATTCGTTTTTTTTACAGACATACAAAACAACACAAAGTAAAATAATAAAAGGAATTGTTTGTGATCGAAATAAATGGTTTAAGTTTGCGGTGGTGAACGGTTAAGCATGACACAGAAAAAAATTTTCTTTCCCAAAAAACAATTAAAAAGAAATTTAAAAGCACTATTAAAAAACTTTTTGCAGAAAATAAAAGAACATAACACACCCACAATACAAACTTACTAATAAGTTGACTTTTCAAATCGTAGAACAAGACAACAACACACTTTCATAAATTTATACGTTGCAGTTAACCAGCTATCGCTGGAAAATTTCATTCTGTGCATGCGCGATCCGTTTCGAGAGAAGGGACTGTTTCATTGAACGTCACACTGAGACATCGTAGCGATTTTTGAGTGTTACATCGTGGAGACGTACTTTTTAAAGTGCAATGTGATGTGACGAGAATGAGACTTTGCGACGTCGCCAGAACATCTCTGAGACAAGTGTGCTATGTGGGATATTTCTAAAAACTATATGATTGAAATACATGTTATTGCTATTGTAAATAAATAGCTTTACTTTATTTGTGGTGAATTTGTATTCAAAACGAATTTATTAATGATGTATACAACAGTAAATGTTGATTTTCTCAAAACATAATTTTACGCGTGTTTACAAATTTCATACTGGTCCAGTGTAAAAAATTATTATTTAAATTTGCTAAAAAATGTTTGCCATGTACTTAAGAGGTTTGTTAACATTTTGTTGGGAAGGAATTTTTTATTTTATTAGCTGTGTCGAATATATTTGCTATGTTTTATTAAAATAGATATCTTTTACAAAAAAAAAATCCATTTTAGTTGGTTTTTTTTCTTTAATTTTTGCCACAATATATAGAAAAAATACTCCAAACATTAAATTTTCTGGTGTTTTATGTTCCACATTTTGCTTGTATTTTATCATTTTGATGAAATTTCAGGTGCTAGGAGCAACATATAGCTATGCTGCAAACATCAAAGAAATTCATTGAAAATTGCTAAAGAAAAAAATGATAGTCCCTTGTCGCTTTAAACAGCAATGGGCGAAAAGCAACTTTGAGAAAAAAATCAAACATCTGAATTTTAAACAATTTGACTGAGTAGAACGTGAACAATTCAGCGATAATAGTAATTGAGTGATTACTAAAGAAATGCCTTGTAAAACGGGGGAGGGGGGACGTGAATGCTAACCAATGGACAAAATGGAGAAATACTGTTGTTTACGCTTTTATTAGTTTCAGATGTGGGTTTGTATGTTTGTATGTATGTAACTCTGAATAGAATATCAAATTCACGTTCTTTACAAATGTAAAAGTAATAGATTACCAAATAATAACGTTATTATTCTAAAGGCTAAACTCTATTACATGCTGATCTATTATCAGTGCATGTAAACTTAGCGGATATTCAATAGCTTTGAAAATCAGAGTATCATGTGAAACATTTTGATTATTTCTAAAAGCGTATTCCCAAGTAGTATCAACGCATCGGATTTTGCTCGGCTCCTCGTAAACTGATCCCTTAACGCATGAAGACCGATCAGTATCCGAGCACGGTTTTCGATGAGCTGCTTTCATCCGAAAGCGATACCCTTCCGATCAACTTTCCCGATGAAAATAAGCCGAGCATCCAAAATGGATCCTAAATTCATCGGCACGGGACTGCACTGCTCGTAAATTGCTCCAAATCTCATCGTATTTCGAGCAAAACTCATCGGATTTTGCTGCTCGGATTCTGTTTGGCCGATGAGAAACATTGGAGCCATTCCCGATTAGAACTCATCGAATCCGATCATTGGCCGATGAGAATTTCATCGGGTTTCTATGAATGGCCGGTCATCGGCCGACGAGATTATGCTTCTAGGGTTTTTTAGTTATTTTTAACTGTACTTTATAATTATTTAAAGCCTTTATTTTTGAAATAGTGACTGATTTGAAGTCGAGTTTTCTTCACTTACACTGCATGCTTCCCTCCAGCCTCCTCCACCGAGTGCGGCACTGCTTCCAAAGCTCCCTAGAGGGGTGTCCTATACCAACCACCACCCTAGTAATGAGATCCGTAGAACACCTGGCAGACTCTGGTGTGTGGCCCGAAGGTGATGAAGCGTTCATCTACCAGATTCGAAACGCCCGCTCTCTCATCGAATCTGTGCAACCGGGAGAAGACAAGGTGGATGTCTGCGAATCGGAAAGGGGTAAGGAACGCTCTGCTCTGATTTTGAACTCAACATCCCAGGTAGCACAAAAAACATTTAAACGTTTTATAAACGTTTTTAATCCGTTTTCACAACGTTAATAACCATTTTACAACCTTTAAAAAACGAAGTGTGCTACTTGGGATATTATAGTAACTTCTCTTTATATCGCACATGTAGGATACGACGAAAAACCGCTGTATATCCAAAAACGCGATACAACAGAGGTCATTAAAAGTACGATTCAATTAACGTACAAAAAGATTAGCTTATCTTCATGTTCAAGAATTTTCTTGATAAAAAGAATATAAAATTAGCTCAACATTTGATCTTTTATGATTAAAAAAATATAATAGTTTAAAAAAGTGCACTTATTTTATCTCAAAACCAAGTTGAAATTTTAATTTTGATGAATTTAGATGCATGGAAAATATACCAGGTTTTGCATTAATTTAAAGAAGAAAAACCCTTTTCTGAGAGTTAAACCTTTTTTATCCCCCTGTGATGTCAAATGCGAAATCAACTTTAAAAAATGAAAATAAAAAAATGAATAAGTATAATCTTTCGGGAGACGGAGGAAAAGCGCGATATATCCGAATGAGCAAATATAGCGTGGTACGATACTGCACCTTGATAACTCGAATTTTTCGATATCTCGAAGATTTTTTCTTTCCCTTCAAGCATCCTATATTGTCAATGCTAAAATTACCTTGTTTAGTCGAAATATTTTATTTTCACTCGGATTCCATTTTCTCTTTCCTTGTCCCAAAATGTGTGCAACCGTGCATGTTTTGTTTCCATTCTATTTTATGGGCAACCAATTCACTTCCTTATGTTACCGATTAGAATTCTTTAAGAAAGTTGGGTTCGTGAAGAATGAAGAGCATGCCACCGTATGTGACATAAATGATTAAATTGAAAGGATTATGTTAAGGAGGAGGTAGGGGACGGCTTTCTTAACTGATGAATCTCAATGAAATAAAATTTTAAGACTTTCTAAAAGTTGATGAAGTAGTTGCAGTGTGTGATCAGGGAGGGGGGAAGAACGCGAAATTCTGTCTCAAATTACTGCTGTGATCCAGTTTCTAAAGAGGATGAAGAAGAGATCTGCAAAACTTACGAGAAACCAAAAAGCAAAGAAGCTTCATCCGCTACTAGTTTGTTACGAAGATTTGTTGAATCTCGTTCAGGTATGACGAAAGATACTTTTAGAATACTTTCTCATTTAGAAATTGTAGTTGAACGTGAAAAAGATTTGTATTCAATGCAAACCAGCATTGATTCTGTTTTTTTTTTTCGGTTCTTCATTCCAAACAAAAGTAAGTGTTAAATTTAAACTTTCAAAGATAAATGTACTATTTTTTCGCATATACTCACAGTACCCCCTTCCTTCGCCTACTAATCTAGGAATTTCGACAACTCGAATTTTCGATAACTCGAAATTCTTCACTGCTCCCTTCGAATTCGAGATATCAAGGCTTGACTGTATCATCATGTAGCTACCAATTTTTGTTTCTTTATTTCTAATGGGGCTGCTACCTTTTGCAGACATAGTACGATCCGCGGTATAGCATCCACTCTCTCACACAGCACCACTATCGGAGGTATACCATTGCCACGAGAGTTTTGAAGCTCCGTTTCCGCATTAGGTGGAGGCACCTGTCATTGAGAAAAAAATAAATCAAATTTAAATGTCATTATAGCTTACAATGAATCATATTCTGAGCATTAAATTCCAAAACTGAAATGAACCTTTTAAAAAATACCACATTCAATTGTGAACACTACGACAGCTGATACATAGTGCTGCTGATACTCAGATATATATGATAAATGAATAACTAATGCATGATTAGTGAACGATTGATTCATAATTAGTGAAAACGTTTACTAATATAAGCATGTATACAGGGTGTCCCAGAATTGCGCATACAAATTTGGAGGGGAGGTAGAGAATGTCATGAGGAGCCATAATTACATAGGAAAGCATGGACGGAAACGCACCCCTATTGAGATAATGAGACACAAAGCCAGTTAGGACGCAACACAGAATATTGTGTAAAACGCTTTATTACACACACAAAAAAATAGTAAATGGTATAAGAACATCACAGGATGTGTTCGAAGTTGCGGCCATTCTCTTGTATGCACGCATGACATCTACGCGACATGGATTGGCGGACATTTTCAAAAATGCCGGGCATTTCAAGGATCCTATCCATGTCCGCCTATCCATGTCGCGTAGATGTCATGCGTGCATACAAGAGAATGGCCGCAACTTCGAACACATCCTGTGATGTTCTTATACCATTTACTATTTTTTTTTTGTGTGTAATAAAGCGTTTTACACAATATTCTGTGTTGCGTCCTGACTGGCTTTGTGTCTCATTATCTCGATAGGGGTGCGTTTCCGTCCATGCTTTCCTATGTAATTATGGCTCCTCATGACATTCTCTACCTCCCCTCCAAATTTGTATGCGCAATTCTGGGACACCCTGTATACTTCCGTGCATGATCGTTTTATAAGCACGCTCCTCTTAACTTGAATAAGGTCGTAGAGTTAAGCACTTAGTTTATTCGTTTGTGCTTTGTGTTTCTCTAATCAAATTCTCAATATTTTTCAGTTCCTATGTCGAGAAAAAAGCGTGAATTAGACGAAGGTAAGTATCCTTTCAGGCAGTAATACTTTGATTACCATTTGCATTCTTTCACCATTTAAGTACAAAAAAGGTTTTTAGTCTAAAACTCTTTAGTCTATTTTTTTCACGTCATTACAGACAAAAGTATGATTTTATTAAAATAATAATGATGGTACCAGACGCTGTTTTATTTGACTATAATAATTTCAATTTGCTCCCCCTTTACTTGTCCCTAACCCCCCTCCCCCCACTTTTTTTAAACGAATTCCTTAAAGTATGTGGACATTGTCTGTTAGCATTAGACTTGATTCATTACAAATAATTATACCCACTGTCTAACTTATTATTTATGTCTTTCATTATCTTATGGCGTTAACAGTGAAAAAAAATGAAATGATACTGAAATTTTTCTAACATAGATAAAAGTTTTTCTTAAGTGACGAAGTTTCATATGCTTTTCTGCACCAAACTATTTCGTCGAGTAAAAACAATTTATTTTTTTAGTTATTTTAATTTTAAGTTTACTAAATTAATCTCGTAATTTTCTTTCTTTCCAGAAAATTGCTCCCCCAACATTAATGGTAAGTTTAAAAGCATTTATCTCGATTCTAAAAAAAATGTTAAAAAGCTATTTTTAAAATAAGGTGGTTAGAAAGAATTTTGTTAAACATAATTTGCATCAACTTTTGAAAGTTATTTTTTTCCCATTAAATCAAAATCTAAGCTTGAAAATGCTCCATTCTGTAAAGTAAACGTCAATAGTTTGGTGATCATCATAATACAGATCAAGACACCATTTTGAGCTCACGAATTACTATCGTTAAATAGGTTGTCGACTTACCGAGGATCAATTGCAATAAGACTGAAACAAAAAACCGGAGGATTTTTTTTTTTTTTTAATCTCTGATTTATCCCCTCACGCAAAGCTGTTCTTTTGATTCTGTTACATACGTTACAAGCATACATGCGTGTGCTTAATATGTATTGAATACGAACTGAATCACCACTATCGGTTAGGACGATTCTATTCTTTTTCCTTTCCTTTTCGTTTTTTAGCCTATTTTCCCGTTAAAAATAAAAGAGACGAAAAAAGCATTAAAATTGGCTTAATGCATCTAAAAAATGTCGCCAAGTCCAAAAAATATCGCCAAATCCAAAAAATATCGCCAAGCCCAAAAAATATCGCCAAGTAAAAAAAAAGTCAAAAAGAAACAAAAAAATGAAATAAATATCGAAAAATTAAAAATTTGAAAGTAGGGTATTGAGATGGGGAATTTGTGTGTCTGTCTGTCTGTCGGTCGGTCGATCTGTCTGTCCCCCCCTAATAACTTTTGAATGAACATTCCGATTTGGACAAACTTTTTTTTGTTGGAAAGATCTCGGCGAGTACAGCTCATTCCCATATTTGATTTTTTGATTTGAACAATTTTTGGTTCAACTTTGAGCCGTTCAAATAACCGGTCCCGCGATACTAACTTTTTAATGAACAGTCCGATTTGAACAAACTTTTTTTTGTTGGAAAGAACTTTTCAAGGATACTTCATTCCCGTATTTACATTTCCGATTTGAACAATTTTTCGTTCAACATTGAACCGCTCAAGCAAGCTGTCACCCCTAATAACTTTTGAGTAAACAGTCCGAAAAAAAAAATGACTGACTGTGCAGACGATTTTTTGTTTATTTATTCATTTGTTTTATTGAATTTATTATTATTATTATTATTTTTGGCAGACGATTTTTTTTGTAACAAAAATGTTTCATTCACGAAGGCATTTTATTCTTTATTTATATTTAACAACTGGCAACGGATTAAAAGTGAAATTCGAGACATTTTATCAACGGACGAGTTTTTTTTTCTTCTTTTTTCTTTCTTTAATAAAATGTGTTTTGATGTACTTTGTACTTTTAATTTTTTTTTTTTGAAAACAATTGAGGAATTTTTCTACGGAAGAACTGTAACAGTTACATTCTTTAAAAGGTGCGACAAAGCTTTATTTATTCATTTATTTACTTTTTATGTGTCTATTTCATCTGATGAGAGGGGTATATTTTGCTTTTAGAAATCAGCTTCAAGTGCTAAAAAGGTATGTTTGACATAATTTTTAGTCTTAGATAATCAAGAGAATAATGATCAGATGCTAGAATGCCGATGTCGATGTACGGGAAAGTAGGCTCGTTTAGTTCTTGACAGAACTTCTTGTTTTTTTCGATTGTTTATGCTATGAACTGCGTAGGAGCTACAGAACTGGCAATTTCTTTTCTTGAAAACGGGTTGGAAAATAACTTTAGGTTAAAATCGAACCTCGTTAATTCGAACACGCTTAAAAAGAATACCGACAAAATGAACTCCATTTGCAATCCGTGACCTATTGTTTAATGCTGATGTTATTCGGATATGACAAACTACGGTTTAGACAAATTGATCTTTAAAGGTCCCTTTCAGTTCGTCTCAGCGAAGCTCGACAATAATTATTCTTTCTTCTAATATTTGTTTGAAATAAATCTTAACTTGTGCACATTTACTTAAATACATTTCTCCCACCTAGTCACTGGGCCGATCTACATTTTGCAAAGCGAATGCCGGCCAGAGGAAATAACAGAGTGGTTTGGGGCTATTACCGCTTGTGCTGGGCCCAAGGTGGAAGAAAACCAAGGTTCTATGGTCATTTCTGAGTAAGATTTTTTGTTATCTTTACTACTCACAAATTATAAAGATTTCATTCATTACTGGGAGATAAAATTTTACCTATGTGCGGAAACAATAAATGAGGTAATTAACAGTACTAAAGAAATGAATTCTCTACAGAAACAATGAATATGTTGAATTAAAATATTAAGCAAAATGGTTAGTTTTATTTTGCTTGTTAATGATTCTGTAATATTGAATTAGTCGAAAACATCATTTAATCTTACTCTTAGAAAAGAGCACTGCTATAACATACGTCGTACATGCATGCAGAGATATTACCCGAGAGCGTATCTTACGGATTGAAAATTGGGAATACACATCAGAAATTTAGCCAAGCTTATAACCATGCTTTGTGTTTTATAAAACTGAAACACTAGGAAAAAACCGAGAAAAGAAGAAGTAATAGGATTTTTGAAATTATTTCCGTTGAATTTTTGAATAAATGCCATTCTGAATGTTTAAAACCAAAATAGAACACATCTGTCCCTTCCCCACCAACCTCTGTTAATCATTAGAAATTAGTTTTTCTTTTCATGAAAATCATCACTATTGTTGCGGTCTTTGTTGTTTTCGTACTTTTCCTCCTCAAAACTAATTTCATTGCTTTAAGAATATTGAGGAGCCTTTTCACGCCTTAAGAAAAAGCTTGTGTAACATATCTAAATACATACACACTTAAATTAAAGAAGAATAGGTGTTTTGGGTAAGAAAAAACTAAAAGAATAACCCACTGTCGATAGCTCAATGCATTTCGAAAGTTGCAAAGTAATAATACCACTAAATAAGAGAGCATATACTGTCTATCGGGCGTACTATAAAAAAGTATCTAACGATATATCTTCGGGTTTTCACATGTGTCTCTTTCCATAAGTTTCTGCCTGAAAGTAAATTTAAAATAGAGAAAAGATGCAAAACCAGCACTGCCCGAATTTTATGCCTCTGAGACATAAAGACTTTCATCAAAAACGTGATTTATAAATTTCCATCACTCTGACAACAATCAACAGTTGAAATTATGTGCTGCAATAAATATGGATGAATCCTTTATTAGGTATTTTCTTCCTTTTTATAAGCAGAACAAAGCGGTAAAACTTATACGTATGAAAGTATGAACTAATAATCACATACTATACGGATTTTCTAGGGGGAAAAACTTCCTCTCTCATTAAATTGCTCATGACTCAGGTTTCAGTTATTTCTCCTCAGCGTTCGGGTGCTAAAAACTTTTTTGAATTTACACCTGGTATGTTTGTATATATGTATTTGTGTTCGTGTGTGTATAGCTACAATATAATTCCGCATTTCATTCTCTTCTTTTTCTGCTTTTCCGCAGGCTCGTGAAATTGATAAAAACTTGCATCCAAGAAGAAGGACCCTTAAAATGTCGCCCAGCGAAGCTCAAAGATTTTGAAGAATTCTTGAAGATAGGTTTCGACCTCATCAGAGCTACTCTGAGTAAGTACAGCTGTAAAAACGTCTAAAATGTCTTCATGGCTTGTGTTTTTTTTTTCTTTCTTTGCAAGTTAAGTTATTTCACTGTGAGTTTGAAGCTAATGGATTTGCGCCGGAAACTCTATAAAGCTTGCAATATACCCCCAACTCCGGCATTCCATCCAATTACTGCAGTTTCGTGCTTATTGGAATAGGATTAACCGAGCCCGAGCCAGAAATCCTCTTAAAGAAGCAAAGAGAGGCAAAAAACTGATAGCTAACATGAAATTAGATCACCAGCAAGAGAGACTGTTGATATTCCAAGTATAAGCAGAGGCAGTGGATTTAAAATAGTAAAAGGTAAAACTTCTTTATTAAAACAAAACGAACGTTAAAAACGCAAACAAGATAAAACCACAAACTGAAATAACTACATAACTACTAGGCGAACGCCAAGAGGCAGCAACCAACTGCCGAACTACATGCCGAACGAACTAACTACTCGTGTAGAACACACAAGACTATATGGAATGCCAGATGATTACGTCAATCACCTGAGCCAATCCAAGAGATTCATTTAGGGATACATTTCACTTTCCTACCAAGATACATTTCACTTCGTTTCTAAAGTCAGGTGATTTAGAATTGTGGTTCAACAGAGACTGCTCAAGGGTTCGTTACAACTCGTAAATTTTTAGGCAGAGCTCAAGCATAAAGCAGTAAGGGCCCAGCTCCACATCAGCGTAAAACGCGACCGAAACCGAAAATCCGGGTACTTTCCATAGGAACACTATGTAATCCATATTTTACGTTCTGCTTTATGTCAATGTGGAGCAGGGCCCTAAGTCACCGCTCTTCAGCCAGGGTTAGGGCAGAAACATGTAATATACAGTAGGGTGGGGCGAAAAATAAAAAGTTTTTCAGATCAACTTCTAATAGTTGCCAAAAGTTGTCTTTGGTGATAGTTAGCTTTTGTGCAACATTTGAGAAAAATCGGTTAACATCTTCAGGGGGCGCTGCGATCGCAAAGTTTTATCATAGCTTTTATCGAGATTTTAGGGTTAAAATATGAAAAACAATGCCGTTAGCTAATCTCATTGCATTTTTTTTACTCATAAGATAGATTCATGCATTCAAAGCATATGAAACAACTCACATAAAATTATTTTATATGATATATTTATATTTCAAGCATTTAAAAAGAAACAAAAACGTGAAAAAAAGTGATTTTTTTGAAATATAAATATATCATATAAAATAATGTTTGCGAGTCATTTCATATGCTTTTAATGCATGAAAACATCTTTTGAGTAAAAAAAAACCCAAAGAGACTAGCTAAAGGCATTCTTTTTGATATTTTAACCATAAAATAAATAACAAAGCTATGGTAAAACTTTGCGATCGCAGCGCCCCCTGAAGATATTAACCGATTTTTCTCAAATTTTGCACAAAAGCTAACTATCACCAAAGACAATTTTTGGCAACTATTAGAAGTTGATCTGAAAAACTTTTTATTCTTCGCCCCACCCTAATATACAGCCAACTCCGGTATTCCATCCAAGGACTGCAATTTGGACGTGTTTATTGACACTCGTCAGCCCGGACTAGGATTAACCGAGCTGGTTTTCTAATTTCATTCTAGCAACCAGTTTTTTTGCCTCTCTTTGCTTCTTTAAGGGGACTTCCGCCTCCAGCTCGGTTACTTCCTATTCCTGTCTGATGAGTGCTCATAAGCACGGAAGGACTGCAGTCCTTGAATGAAATACCGGAGTTGGCGGTATAGTGCCTGTTTCTGCCTTAACCCTGGCTCAAGAGCGGCAAGGGCGGATCCAGAGGTTGGAACATTTCTGGATCCACCCTTGCCGCTCTTGAGCCAGGGATTGATTTTTGGATTGATTTTTTTTTCTTACTTGCCCATTTTTTTCGCCATGCATCCTTGAGAACAGATGTTGATTGTAAATGTTTTAGTCTTCCATTTCGAAAATCTTCCATATCAGAGCCCCAAATCCCCGCACTCTTTCCCTTAATATCATCAAAGATCAACTAAAACTGCCTTTTTTGAACTTCAAAATCTAAAAACTGCTGGAGAAGAGTCCCTCAAGGGAGGGGCGATCGCCCCTCCCTTGTATCCGCCCTTGAAGAGCGGGGACTTACTGCTTTATACTTTATTCAGCTCTTTGTTACCGTTCTTTCTGTACTGATATAAATTAATTAAAAATTATTTGATGAATTTTCCTCCAGCTAAAATTTTTTATAGTATGTCTCTGCTCGCATTGCAACAGCAACGAAATTTTCTTTAAAGGCTTTTCGAAGGTCATTAGTGGTACAGTGTATGCCGACGTCGGTTAATTGAATCAACCGCTTTAATGAATCAAATCGCCAAAAACAGAAAAATATACAAATTTATTGAATCAGTACTGTTTAGATTAAATGTGACTTCATACACCTCATATTCAAAATATTAGAATAACTGAGAAGAAGTGATAAGAATGAAATAATTTTCCATTTCTTTATTTTTTATACTAAGTAATTGTAATTAAATTGCTTATAAATGAAATCTAAAATGCTTTTGTAATATTTTAACGTAAACAATATGTAAAATAACAATAAATTAGATATTGCAATAGACTTCTGAAAAAAATCAAAATATTAGAATAAACTTTACATTGGTTCAAAATATTAGAATATTTTGTTTTATTGAAAATATTATTGTATGAATATGAAGTAAATGGCAGTTAATATTTTGTAGCATCCCTTTAACTTTAACTAGGAGCACTATATAGACTATATAGTGGTTCTAGCTTTAAAAACAGCTTTCAATCGATCTGGCATGCTACAAACAAGTTGCTTACAAACATTTCGATCAATATTAGCCCAAGTAGACTTTATACGTACCACTAACTCAGTTTTATTTGAAGGAGGATTTCCTCGGAGTTTTTTCTTCATTATATGTGCCACAAGTTTTCGATGAGATTATTGTCTGGTGAGTTTGGTGGCCAAGGAAGTACATTAATATTGCCTTCACTGAACCAATTCTTTAGTCGATCTGATGTATGAGGTGACGCTAAACCTTGTTGAAAGACGAAATCCTCTTCAAACAAATCGTCTATCGAAGGAATCATGTAGCATTCTAATATTTCTTGATATATATGCGAGTTAACCTTTTCGTAGACGATGCATTACTTTCCAGGTCCTTTTGCGTTCATGAAACCCAAACCATCACACTAGCAGCAAATTTCACCGAGCGTTTAAGACATTTTTTATCAAATGCTTCTTGCTGCATTCTGAAAACTCGAATACCTTGGTGACCATATGAAACACAAAGCATAATTTCATCACTGAATAATATTTTTTTTCAATCGTCTTCGCTCCATAAACGTTTTGATTTACACTAATTCAATCTTGGACATTTTCGTTTCACAATTATGAGAGGTTTTGTTTTTGGTACACGCGGTTCAAACTTAAACTTATGAAGCCGTCTTAATGATGTCGACATAGAAACTTCAATTCCTCCATTTTTCCGTGTTCGGTGCAAGAATCTCACACTTTTGAAACTGTTTTTCTTAACAATACCTTTCACTTTCCTTTGATCTCTAGCAGATGTTTTTGGTTTTCGACCGCCATTTTGGCGATAATTTTGAAAATATCCATTTATCGAATATTGTGTTAGTATGTTGCTAACGCTTGATTGTAAATAGCATGAATATTTTTCAATATCACATTGATTTTTAACGTGGCGGTACGAATCCACTAAAACGAAGTTTAATCGATTCAAGAATAGCCCCCACACGACCCATTTCAAGACAAAAATCAAACAAACTGCAAGGAGATCTCTAATTTTAAATAAAATCGTTTGAATTTTATCAATGATGCCACCTGTTGTGAATTGGTGATGACGAATTAAGAATTAATATGAAATATTCTAATATTTTGAACCACTTGAAAAAATATTCTAATATTTTGACATTTCAAACTATTTTTTTTCTCGATTCATCTCTTCAAATATGATATTAATTTCAAGATAATAAATAAGTTCAATCTACAATAAGGGCCATGCTCCACATCAGCGTAAAACGCGACCGAAACTGAAGGCAGAAACCGAAAATCCGGGTACTTTCCATAGGAACACCATTGAATCCATTTTACGCTTCTGCCTATTTTTTCTGCTTTACGTCGATGTGGAGCATGGCCCTAAGTCTTAAATAAAATTGTCGTTTGCATATTTGCATTAAACGACATTGCATTACCGAACGACATTTTCAATTTGTAAAAAAAATGTCATTATTCTAATATTTTGAATATGAGGTGTATAAGCGGCGGCCACTGTAAATATTATAATTAACTCATTAATGCCCGGCGTCCGTTTTTAGGGACGGTCCAAAAAGAGTGTCTGAATTTTCCAAAAATGAACATTTCAACAAAATAATTGTGTTCAATGAGTACCTTGGTATTGTTCCAATTCGTTATTCACAAATTGCAGCACATAACCGTTGCAAAGTGTGTTCTGTAGCCGTTTTATTAGGATTTTTATCAAGAATGACATCGTTCACAACCTCAAGAACAAAAAGCTAAGTTTTTAAAATGATTCCCGGCTTCCCAGTTTATGTTCATTTATGCTTTTATTTCTTCTTATAAAATGTCTTTTTGAATATTATACTGAGGCAGAAAAATAATTTTGGTAACAAAAGTGGTAAAACTCTCTGGTGCCTAGCGTCCCTTTGATAGGGCGATTTTTCTTTTCTTAATAAAAAAATTATTTTTGACATGATATTTTTTAAACTATTTTTCCTGGTCCATTAAGCACTATTTGTAACCAGTATACAAATATCGTTGGAAAAAAATGTCAAGCATTAATGGGTTAAGATACCGTAAAATGGGGTGTATAGGAACAGCGGGGACAATCGGAACAAAACTTCCCAACCGTACAAAGAAATTCTTCATAAATATACTATTAGGTATTTTTCGCCATGAATTTTTTTTTTAGAACGGTAAGATCATAGGAAGTAGGAAAAGAATACTTTTGTCAATCTGGCAACGCTACTGGCTTCTAAAGAGGGCTGCACGTTGAATGCTAGAAAACATCACATTTTCATAGACTGCAAAACTTCATATGCAAGAACAAACCTTCTTATATTTAAAAACTATGAGTGGTATATTTCAATTATACATGTATCTGAACAACAGAATACCACATTAGAATTTACATTTTTTATAAATTGTGTCATAAAAGTGAAGAATTCTGAAAAATGCCATGGGAAAAAAATTTGCGGGGTGAATCGGAACACTTAGTTCTGTTGTTCCAATTCAAACTTATTTGAAGGAAATTGTTTGAAAAATCAAGATTCTAACCCCAATTCTTCTAATCAAGACAGGGACAAGGATTTATTACTGTTTATCCCTTCTCGTGAGCAACTAGATCTTAGAATGACAAAAGTTACAGATTTCAAAAGATTTTTTCTCCAGGAGACTTTTTTTTACTTAAAATAAAAGGGAGAAAGTCACATAGACTTTATGTAGTAAACGTCCAGCACACAGACAGTGATGAATAAGTGAAAAAATCTTTCAGGACAATCCCCGAAACCCAGAAATTTCAAAAAACTAAAGAAAATGCAGAGTTCATCCCAGGAGATGTTATGAAAAAACTTAAGCCAAGTCACAATTGCTAGTTTTAAGGACAAGTACATATTTGTGGACGACATGAGTGACTTCCATTCATGTTAAATCTTTGCATTTCAATTCAAAAGCTTTTCTTAAAATTACTTTTCATTTTTCATAAGTTCAAAATTATTTTGAATTTTCACAAATTATAAACGTTTACTGGTACTGAAATTATACATTTATTTGACAGTAATTATCTGTTCTTATTCTCCCCCATCAATATTACTCATGTTTGTGAGACCTATTACAGATTAAATTGAAAAAAATAAAAATTTTAACAAGTGTTCCGATTGACCCCTATCAGCGGGGTGATTCGGAACACCCATAATTTGCTATATATTTTAATGATAATTGCTCAAAATCTTTTGTCTTTGCTTGGAATATCAAAAGTAAAGCAAGACCGAAGTTTTTACCCAAAAAATCAAATTAAAAAAAAATCTTTTAACTGCTTTTTTTACAATCAAAGCTGAAAAGTGTTCCGATTAACCCCATTTTACGGTACCTTCTTGCAGCCAATCTTTTTCTCGTTTGTTCCCATTTTGAGGCCGTGAAAAGGGAAGGAGAGTGAGTAGACTTTTTAAAGTTTTGAGCAAAACGCGTTTAAACGTAACATTATATTATTATATATATACGTAGCATTTTTAACTTTTATTAAACATAACACTTTTATTACGTAAACACTTTTATTAAAAGACCCTCTTGAACTCATGATGTATAGCAGCACCTTCCAGGGTTTCTAGCTGGTCTTTAATTTCACATTAGCTACCAGTTTGTTTTCTCTCTTTGCTCTATAAGAGGATTTTTGCCTCCAACTCGGTTACTTTCGTATTCCGTGCTGATGAGTGCACAATAAGCACGAAACTACAGTCCTTGGATCGAAATGAGCGAGTTGGCGGTGTACTGCATGTTCCTGCCTTAGCCCTTGCTGAGAGGCGGTTACGCACTGCTTTACAGAGGAGAGGTTCTCCTATCACTTGTCCTGTTTATCTCCAAATTTCTTATCTTATGACTTACATCCCTTTGCTAGCATATTTGTCTCAAAATATGCTTCTCTGTTGTGCTATACGCTGCTTTTACGGCTTTGCACCAACTTTGAAATATATCTCGATCCATTTCATGTCATTACACAAATGAGGTGATAGTCCCATATTGCGGTTTTTGGGAATCCAAATGTATAAAACTGAGCTTTAGTATCAAATGTAATTTAGAGTTTTTGATATCAATGTTCATTTTACAAAAAAAAAAATCAAGTTTTGTTTTTTATACATTGTTTTGCTTCTTTCAGAAGAGACGGTGTGTGCAGCTGTGTTATCGGTAGAGAGTATTTCCCGGTGTCTAGAAAGCCTCCATAGCGATTTGATTTTGGACTACAAGAAAATCTACAAGTAAGTCGAAAGACGTGTTTCACTCTTAAAACAAGCGGAGTATCAAGAGGATTTTAGGATTTTGGAATAATCCCTTAGATACAATTCTATAGTGTTCTATTAGTGACAACATTCTAGTGACAAACGAAAAATCCTAATAATTAAAGATTTTTTTCCCGTATCGTTATGGGAAAAAAATCCTTCACATACAGAGTAAACCAAAAGGAAAACTTAAAACCGAAGAAAATATTCTAATCAATGAGGGCGAAATGCGTTTATGTGAAAATTCCTCTGGGGTTTACTCTCACTCTGGAAACAAATGATAACTAATGAGAGGGGAGGGTGGTTTTCTACTGGCTATAGATGAAGAAAGTACTTTTCATGGTCTTGGATTATTTTATTTTTTTATGCTTCAAATTATTAACAGAATTGAAAAATAAATTATGAAGACTGAGGAGCGAATACAGACTCTTGAGCTTGTATTCTGATTTTGGTAATGCTTGTAGGATTGCTAGAAAAAAGACACAAATTGATTATGCAATTAGCTGCTACTCTCGCAGTCGGTTCGAAATTCAGGCGTTGAACGAGGTTTAAAAAGAGAAATTTCTGGGGGGAAAAACACATTTTTATTCCAGGAAAAATTCATGACATAAATGTAAAAAAAAAGGAATATAGAGGCCCCAGGCGGCTACTGAAATTTTTAAAGTGCTTCTTCTTCTTTTTTTCTTTTTTTTTTTTTTTTTTGTACTTCTGATGCGTACCTTTTGTCTTGACATTCATTCAATTCTATCGATTTCAGGAAGTCGCTCGATTCCGAAAAGTGCCTCCAAACAGCCCTCAGTTCCTGTTCCAAAGAGGCTGTTCGAGACGTCTTCGATATGATAAAATCGGCTGTCGCGAAGTCGGTGACAGTGAAAGGCGCGCCGTCCGGTGACGTCTATACCGTCTGTGAACCAGGTACGCTGTCGAATTCAATTGACATTTGAAGGTAGTTACTTAAAACTTTATTGTAAAACTAGCTGCATCGCCCGGTTTTTGCACGGGGTCTACCTTTAGAATAAAAGTTAAATCAAGTGACACGTGTCTAAAAGTCCCGATTAAATTACCCTAGCAGCATAATTTCATCGGCCGATGATCGGCCATTCATCGAAGCCCGATGAAATTCTCATTGGCCGATGATCGCAATCGATGCGTTCTCATCGGGAATGGCTCCAATATCCATCGGCCGAACAGAATCCGAGCAGCAAAATCCGATGAGTTTTGCTCGGTATACGGTGAGATTTGGAGCAATTTACGAGCAGTGCAGTCCCGTGCCGATGAATTTTGGATCCAAAGTTAAAAGTGTTCGGCTTATTTTCATCGGGAAAGTTGATCGGAAGGATATCGCTTTCCGATGAAAAGTAGTTCACCGAAAACCGTGCTCGGGTACGGATCGGAATGATGTCATCGTGCGTTGCGGGATCGGCTTATGAGGAGTTCGATGATCGGCCGAGCAAAATCCGATCAGTTGATACTACTTGGACAGACAAAAAATGTGGCAACAACTTCTTCTCATCAGTAATTTCTTTCACGCTCGTGTAGACGATATTAATAAATCCAATTTAAAATGGATATTTCCGAAGTTAAAAATGGCCATGTCTTTTTTTCTGGGTGAAATTAGATAATTATTTCGGGATATTATATTAATAATTATACTACCTGATAATTATATCGGTTAGGAAGAGCAATTTTAAGCCATTTTTGAGTCCTAAACTAGAAATTCAAACGCTTCCGTAATTTTTTGTCGTTCGAAAATAAACACAACAACCCCTCCCGGGTGCACAAGTACCTCCCTGCCAAATTTGGTCCGGATCCGCCGTAAACTGTGTATTTTTATAAGGTACATACACATTCATTTTCTGTTTTTATTTATATGGGTTCAATTCAATGGCTGATGCTCAAGAACTTAGAATATTGTACACACACGGTATTGTACAAGCACGGATCTAGAGGAGGGGGGGTCATGAACCTCTCTCCAAAGTGACAAATATAGCCAAAAACTGTTTTTGGAAATAAAATTTTGAAATTGTTTGCGAATAGTATAAAAGCGAAACAAAAAAGTCTGCATTATTTGACATCTTGTGTGATATATAGAATTAAAGCCCCCTTTTTATTAAAGGCATTTCTGGTGCTGCCATCTACTAGTAAAATATAATACTAAATCACAAGTTTCAATAATTTTTGAGAACAAAGCATCTGGAAACTTACTACAGGAAAATTAAACAGCGTCAAAAGACCACATTGATTTTATTGTCCAGAATGAACAAATAAAAAAATTCTGCCTGATGTTAATGAATTCTTTTTTTATGAACTTTTTCCCCCTCTGCTTTTTTCAAATTCAAAAAGAGTAATGAGATTTTGTTATTATTTTCAATTTTAGTGTTGTACATACACACCATTAAAAAATAAGTGCATTGAACAAATGTATATTTTAACCTTATTCTTGTTATTCGGATAATGTCAAAACGAGAAACCTTATACTTAAGCCGAAACAATCAATTATGCAGAATTCCAAAGTGCTGCCATCTATTAGATTATTTCAGAACCTTAACTCCAGTTTATAGTGCTGCTATCTATTGTAAAGTATCAAAACTAAAATACTGTTCTCAATTACTATGCATTCTGAGAAAAATATATTTGAACATATAATTTCTGCAGCCAAAAATTAAAAAATACTGATCTAGTATTTATCCCCATGTAAATAATGTTTATTTCTTGTTTTTCAGTTTCAGAATCATCAAGAAGTGTTGAAAGATGAAATGAAGCTTTCTTATATTGAACGTTTAGACACATACGAACTTTTATCGTCAGTAACAGTGCAATGTAAACTAAAGAGGACAGTGTCATTCAATGTAATTTTATGCCTGAAAGACGACTTCTGAATCCATGTAATAAATAAACAAATAAACCTTCATCGCATTTGCTTGTTCACACCATCTTATGTGTCTGTTCACCTTACGCGAGAAAAATTTATGTTGGAACTTAAAAATAAATAAATTGTTATTTTTTTCTTTCTTAAATTACTTGGATACCCCTTGACTTGTGTGTTGTGGAAATTTCTTTGAGCATATGCATATACATAGGATCATTCCGCTTGAAACGGTAGTAGTGTCCCGCACGTGACGCTTTATGTATTTCATCAAAAATAGTAATATAAAAGGGTAACGAATAAAGTTTTGTTGCTTAAGAAATCATGCACCTGTGTGTGATTTCTTAAGGAAAAAAAATTTCTTCATTACCTAATACTTTTCATGCAATGTATGAACCGTCACGTGAAGGACAAAATAGCTCCTTTTTCGTGGAGTAGCCATTACATCATTTCTTTCATCTGATTAGCCAAGGCTTCACAAGATAGCGTTTTATACAGGCCGTTTCATTTGATTAAAATCCTTGGGATAAAAACGGTGGTCATTGTCCAGCGACATCTATCGAATTTTATGGTATCTAACATTATATACAAATCAGATAAATAAAAGACAAAATTAAAAGTTAATTTGCAGGCGACAATTTTACAATTTCGTATTCAATTCTATTTTAGTGTATTTTAACGTCATTGAAAAGCTTGTTTTATTTGTTGGTTTATTCTGCATTTTAGCGGCTTATTTTAATTGGATAGCGAATTATTTTTCATTTTAATTGATTCTAATTATTAATTAACTATGAAACTCCACTGGCACCGCAGAGCGATAAATGGCGAATCCATTCGTTAAGTGAGCCAATACTACCAACGGGTTGCCATAGAACTTTTTAAAATTCAGTCCACAGTTCGCCATGATACAGTTGGTCGTATAAACGTTTGGTTGCATAGCTTTACCTGAAAAGGGAATTTTATTTCCCCTAAAAACAGATCTAATAAGGCCTTCGGCATCCATTCACTCTGTACTCTACTTCAGTTAACTACATCAATATTTTTCAACCCTTAAAGATAGGATAAACATCGCTTTTTACAGCAGAAACAATATGCTAATAAATGTGAACAAACATTTGGGTGGCCCTTGTTCAGCGCTCTCTAGCGGACAAATCTTCACCAACGATGTTTTGAGTAATGATACAGCCTGTATAAAACGCTATCTAGTGAAGCCTTGGTTTAGCTTATTATTTCTAAACGAATGAGATTTGATTCATTTAAATCGGAACGTTAGCTTTCAAATCCTGCAGTTTATTTCGTCGTTGCTAAATTCATCGAGCGCAAATACTATTTAATTCACACAGCACAAGACACGAGGTTGTCTTTGGATGTCCCGCACGTGGCGCATTCGCAAATGAATGAAACGTTAAATAACCAAAATATTCAATAAAACTATAACCACGTCACGTCAGTAATATCTTTACATCTAATAAAAACATTAAAAAATGCGTTGACTCCTGTTCAGTTAAAATATTAAGACCTATAATAAAACGTTCGTGAAATTATCGAGTCTGGTTGTCCCGTGTGACGCTGAGATGGCATTAGAGCAAGTGTTGGAAACAGTTTGATATATTGACGCTGATTATTTGAAGACTTGCACTAATATTTCTTTATTCATACTCTATAATACAGTGTGAGAGATCCAATTGGAAATATCCTTATATATGTGCAGGGATGCCCCCCCCCCCCCCAAATATTTTCACAACCCTCTTGTGCTTTTTATTTTCATTTTTACCCGTCTTTTTTATTTTATTTATTTTTGAAATATTATTTTTTTAAATATTCATTTATTTTTTAAATTACAACTATTATTTTTTTATACATTATTAATTATTAAAAAGTTTGAATTATGCGCAGAATAGAATCGCTTTTTTTCCCTTCCAGACATTCCAAGCACATACACAAGCACACACGAAAAAAAAAACAATCAATAAATAAATAAAATAAAGAAATAATAAAAATAATTTAAACTTAAAAAAAAATTAATGAATAATTTTTATTTAAAAAATTATAAATTATTTAAAAAAAAAATAAATTAATAAAAATTTAAATAAAGAAATAAATTGGTTTTAAAAAATCCCCCCCAAAAATTTTGATAGCGCAAGTCGCGCCATAATCCCCCCCCCCCCCCTGTGGGCACCCATGTATATTAGGGTGGAGCGAAAAAAATGAATTTTTGATTTTCGTAAACGGGTACCTTTCATTTACTGTGAATGAGGATAAGTAACGATTCTGTAAAATATTTCACTTTTGCGACGTCATCTTTAGTCTGCGCATTTGGCCTAAAGTTTTGAAATTTTTGATTTTTTTTAGATTTTTCAAATTTTTTTAAAAAATATTGCAAGTGACAAAACTAGTGACGGGTGGTTATTAAATGGAAGAAAAAGGTTTGAAATATACAAGGAATTTTTTAAAACCATTTTAGATTATGATTTCAGTCTGCGCATTAAGCCCAAAGTTCATGAAAATTTCCGAAATTTCCGATATTTTCAATATTAAGCAGAAATTTTATAATTTGATATTTCTTCTCAATATTTACTTAAAGTGCCTTAAAAACATTTCCTTAATCATTTTGTTGTTTCTTTGAACTACTCATCTCTTTGCTTGCTCATTGAAAGTACCCAGGACTCACCACGAGGAAGTGGACGCATTTTGGATGCCACCCGCGCTCCCCATGCTTCCAACCAATGAGAGCACACATTTACATTTCTTAGACAAGTCAGGAACAATAAATTGTTTCTTTGATTAGGAAATTGTTTGCATTGGTTTTGATGGATGCACTACAAAGACAGGAAAATACAAAGGTGTAATACTGAAACTGGAAGAAAAACTTGGTAGACCTCTGTAATGAGATATTTGCACATTTAAATGAACTTAATTTGCGGCATTTTTTGCAAAAGCTAGATAGACCTACCAGTGGACCAAGGAGTTTTTTTTTGGGGGGGGGGCTGTTGGACGAAGCCAAACAACATGTTATAATTTCAAATCAGTTCAATATGAACCTATAGAATTTCTCATTGATCAGACCGATTTTGACAATAAAAATGATTTTAAGTACTGAGCAACAGTAACTTCATGAGATGAGCAAGGTAGTTTAGACTGGGAAAATATCAAAAAAAATTGTGAAACAATTCCAAGAAAGCTTTCTAAAGCCAGATGGTTGACTACAGCAAACACAATCTTTAGACTGTAATTTTTAAAGGAGTTCATAACTTTCGCGGTAAAAGTGTCCTTGCTCTTTTAGGATGAAGCGCAGACGTTAATAATTTAGATATGCATTTGTGTGGGATTATAAAGAGTCACACTTATCTCTCAGGGAAAAAGCTGAAAATTGTATTCACATCCATTCAAAATAATGTATAATTTGCACCCTAGAAATATGCTGTTATCGATATCTATATATATATAAATTGATGTATGTATGTTTGTTCCTTATACAAATCCACAGTTACGTCGGATTTTTTACAAACTTGGTACATAGGTTCCTTGATGCACTAAAATTCCCATAGGTGGGGTTTTGAAATTTTAAAAAAATCCAAAAAGCTCAAAATTCAAATTTTTTGTCTCAAAATGGCCATTTTCGTTCAATTTTGAATAGATAGAGTAAGATAAGCCTTTAAGCATACAAATTGATAAAATGTAACACATTTAAATAGGAGTGTTTTCCCACAAAGATTACGATTAACAATGAATTATCAATTTAATGCTCACCTGTTTTATTTTTGCACTAGCCGGGTACCCGGCCCTGCCCGGGTTTCTGCTGAGTATAGTGTTTTAGTGACACTCGTTCATGAATTTTTCAACATTAAAGTGCATATCTATATACATAATGGCTACTTCTGTAAGCAACGGTAATTTTTTCTGTCTGGACAAACTAAAAAAACTGTATTACACACCGCAAATACAAATGCAAGCTACAAATAATGTTTAGGTAAATCGGAAATGTTATAAGCTTGGTACAGGGTGCGGCGGAGAAACTTGCAGATTTGAAAAGTCAACTAAGGGAAAAGTACTTCATGTATCAGTTTACTACTTTTTATAAGATATGGTACCCATTCTGAATTTTTATATTAGTTAGATTTAAAAACTACATCGGGAAGCATGGAGGCCCCTGTTAATGATGCACTCATCTACCCTAGATTTGAAGTTTTGTTGAACTCTTTCGAGCATATCGACTGGGATGTTGGTGATAGCAAGCCGGATATTGTTCTTCAGGCGTTGCAGGGTCCGGGGCTTGTCGTTGTAAACGATCGATTTGAGATACCCCCATAAAAATAGTCACGGCGCGTTAAATCGGGGGAGCGGGCTGGCCACGGTACGTCACCTTTCAAGGAGACGTTATCACTTAACTGGTGAACCACATCAAGTTTGTAGGGATGAAACTGGAGTTCGTCGTGAAGAATTGGTCTCAGTGTCCAATCAAAAATACCCAAAGCAGCAGCGTGTTTACGGGCCGAACGCCTGGGAGAGCGCAAAAAAGACTTCCTCACTTTTTCGACGTTTTCTAGGATTCTGGGAATCTGTTGACCTCCTGGGCCTCTTTTTGCCACACCCCCAACTTTCCCTGAATGTTTTCACCCACAAAATAGTCGATTCCCAGCCAGGAATGGGAACAACGGGCTGAATTTTGAACCGAGTTCGGAAGGCACGTTGAGTGGCGACCACCGACAGATTATTTGAAAAGTAAGATTCGGCGGCGAACGCTCGTTGTTCCTTCGTCCAACGCATGGCGACAACTAAACTATAAGATAACAAAACTTCAGGACCTTCTCTTTAAAATGAGACTCTTCCCACTCCTTTCTGACCACTCCTTGCTAATTAGCATCCAATTAAAATCAGCAATTTTCTTTGTCGCACCCTGTAAAATCAATCGCACTGGAGTCAAGTATTTCCAAACATTACACGTAAAATAAGTCCCATCATTAGTTTATATCCTTACACTGTTGAAAACATCTTATGTACCTAACTTAGAAATTATTTGACTATAAACATTTTCTGTTCTCTAACTGTTGCCAAAATCAATTCCCTTTTTATTTACCACGTTAGCGATTATTGGCATAGATGAATATAAAAATCCTAAAAAAGCAATAAATTTCATACTTACTCCAGCGAAGCCTAGGTTCAAAATTTTCACCATGATTACTATTAATATTGTTGTTGCATGGCAACCAAATTTTTGCAACAATGCACTGAAAATTTAATTATTTAATGGGGAAATTAAATGAAATTTACTATTTTCCATATAACTTTTTTAAACTAAGCTTTTTAGAAATAAATTATAGCTTATCCTGCTCTCTGTTACTGTAGCTATCTAACGGTGCAAAAATGGTTAAAATCGGTCCAGTAGTTTGGAAGATTACCCCGGACATACGGTTTCAGAAGTAGTCTTTTATGTATATAGATGAAATAAGTTTTTATGTTTCCATGTGGATAGAATTCATTCAAATATTTTTTTAGAGCTATGTTGTATTATAAGCACCTGGGCAACGCCGGATAATAATCTAGTTAGTTCATAAGAGAGCGCATATAAAGAAACTTGTTTTAAATCGTAGAAAACAAACAAGCAAACAAGTGAAAACACTTCAGATCCCAAAAATGGATAAAAATATATTTTCATACATTACTTACATAAAGCAAAAGACAGAACACATCGATATGATTTCTTGTCATGATGTGGAAATTACAAAGCCACCTTTTACAGGTAATTTAACAACACAATATTTGCAAAGATTACTGGAAGCTGAGAATTTAAGTATGATTTCTGAATGCGCTCTTTTTAAATTTCCATTCAAGACTCGATCAGTTGAAAGAGCACTCAAATAGGTCACAAGCTCTTCAAAATTGGTATGTAATCACAGGAAAAGAAAAAGTTTAGTAAAAACGAGGGTATCTGACAGAAATATTTGATCGATTTACGACACAAATAAAAGTTTAACTGTTAAAGACGTATCTAAGAAATATAAATACGTTCTCGCATTGATTGGAATGAAAGGCTCACGTGTAGGACTGGAAATGCGGTCACCTCCTCGTGGTGAGTCCCGGTTAGTTCCACATGAGCTAGCGAAGAGCTTTAGAGTAATAAAAAATGAATAAAAACAGATTTGAAGACACTTCAAGTGAATATTGAAAGGAAATACTGAGTTTAAAAATGTTGAAAATATCGGAAATTTCGGAAATTTTCATGAGCTTTGGGCTTAATGCGCAGACTGAAATCATAATCTAAAATGGTTTTAAAAAATTCCTTGCGTATTTCAAACCTTTTTCTTCCATTTAGTAACCACCCGTCACTAGTTTTATCATTTGCAATATTTTTTAAAAAAATTTGAAAAATCTAAAAAAAAGCAAAAATTTCAAAACTTTAGGCCAAATGCGCAGACTAAAGATAACGTCACAAAAGTGAAATATTTCACAGAATTGCTACTTATCCTCATTCACAGTAAATGAAAGGTACCCGTTTACGAAAATCAAAAATTCGTTTTTTTCGCTCCACCCTAATGTATATGTGCTAAAAATTAGTATCTCCCTAATTCTCAATGCAGAAAATTCCCTCATTGCCTATTTACTTTTTAATGACGTATATGAACCGTCACGTGCAGGACGAAAGGGATACTTTTTTCTGTAATAAACCTATTAATATTTCTTTTTAATGGTTTGAATAATTATTTCTCAACAAATGAAATGTGTGTCATTCCACATTAGAGCCTTAACTTTCAAAATCCAGTTTGCTTTGTCATTGCTATATTAATAGAGCAAAAATATTACCTAATTTATTTAGCCCAAGATACAAGGTTGATTTTAATTGGTCCCACACGTGACGCATACAAATAAATTAAATTTGGAGTAATAAAATATTCAACAAAAAGATAACTGAGTCAGGAAGGTGCACCAATGTGAAGATTAAACAAAATGTATTTACTTCAGTTTAGTTAAAATATAAAGAGCTATAGCAAAATGTTGACGAACATTATAAGTCTGGAGGTCCCACACGTAACACTTCATAAAAATAATTATTTTGAAGGACAATGAACAAAATTTTGTTGCTTAAGAAATGTCACACTTGCATGTGATTCCTTAGGAAAAGAAATTTCCTCATTACCTTTTAATGAAATACACTGCTCAAAATAATTAGGGGAGCACATGGTTTTATCAATACTACACAGAGATGTATACCAGTAAGTAACAAAAAATGAATCATCCATAATTCAAAACCTACCGGGAAACAGAAGAAGAAAACTTTATATGCAAATCAAAGTTCATGACGTCAAAAACCAGAAAAAGGAGATAATGGCATAAATTGGGATGTTGCAGAAACGTGTTTTACTCCTGTAACTGTGAAATTCGATTGCGCAGTTTTTAAATTGCGACAAAGGAACTTGAGAATGTCTCAACAACATGATTTAAAAGGGAAGTCGGTACCCAAAAATGTCAAAAAATTTGATTATGGGATTTTTATTTATTATTAATCCTTGATTTCTTTACGTTTTCAACGATGTATTACTTTTGTCTCTATTCATAGTAGAAGTTGCTTGAATGTTATTTTTAATTTGACTCGAAACGGTTTAAAGGGCCAAGACACGCCCCCTTGTCATTTCAAATGTACACATGGGTCTGTTCATAAGTTTTACTAAAGTGTATTCTCTACTTTGTATATTTTCTTTTTTTTTCTCTCTAACTGCTAGCCATATTAACTGGATCTAGCACTCTTCACTGTAACTGTATCTGAAGGATTGTTTACAGTTTTGAAAGCGAATTTTTAAGTTTATTGCACGTGTTTGAGTTCATTTCATATTTCTCTCGTAGCAAACTGATTCAATCGATTCAAAAAAACCTTTTTTAAGGATTTAATTTAAAGAAGGTATTTCGTAGTATATTTATCAAGCTGAAAAGTATGCCGCGAAGTACAGAAAAACCTTTTAAGAAGCGTAAAGGCAAATTTTACCCCAGAAAGCAATCTACTGAAAATATTGATGTTTCGATCTCAAATGAAGAATCTGACAACGAAATGCTCGAGTGAGAAAAAATTGAACAATTTAAATGATAGTTACTCGAAATTTGATGAGGAACTTTCTTCAGATGTTTATGCAAGCACAATAACAGATCTCAGAATCTTGACTGAGATTTTTCAGCAGCATGTAAGATGTAAAAATTGTGACATTGGCCCCGAACTAACTGGCTGAGCAAAATGAAGGTTTAGCCTTAAATCTCCTTTTGAAGTGTGTAATGTGTGGATATGAACACAGCTTCTGCACATCCAAGAAACATTCTACAGATCACAAACTTTCTGAAGTAAATTCTAGAATAATCTATTTACTTCGTTCTATTGGGAAGGGCGCAGAAGATGGCAAAATATTTTGCGGGGTGATGAACCTTCCAAATCCGTCGACCAGATTCGCAAGATATAACGAACAATTAGATAAATGCTGTAAGAGACGTTTGTATGAGTACAATGAAAGATGCGGCAAAAGAAGCAGTGGAAGAAAACAATAATTACACAGACATCGCAGTGGCTGTTGATGGTACCTAGCAGAAGCGGGGATTCTCGTCGTTGAACTGTGTTGTTACCACAACTAGTGTTGACACCGGCAAAGTCTTAGACGTCGAAATGTTGTCGAAGTATTGCAGTTGCAAGGAAGTCCAACTCAGGGCGGCCGTTTGGGGTGGGGGGGGGAATACTGGACCTCTAGTACCGGGGCCCGGAGCTTTGGGGGGCCCGTAAGTTTATGAACATGTTTTTCCAGTAATAGTGTCAATAATTTCATCAAAAAAAAAAATCTCACTTTCCATTCTAGGCGGAAGAAACAGGCTGACTGATACGCAAATTGACATCATTCAAAAATATTATGGACTTGCAATAAGACAAAATTTGCATAGTGTCGATGCAATGAAACAAGCTGTGTGGGAAATTTTTCTACTCAAACTGTCAACCGACGATCATCCTGGGCACGGGTTCTATCCCATGGCAAGGCCGTATCCAGAGGGGGGGGGGGCCCGACGGGCCCGCCCCCCCCCCGAAACCCGAAATGTTTTATAATCTAAAACAGAAAAAAAAAGTTTTCCTTCTTTTGTAAATTTAAAATAGCAAAAAAAAAAGTTTTTTTTTTTTCCTTTTAACTATTAAACGAGTAAAAATTTGAAAAAGTACAAAAAAAAAAAAGACAATTCAAATTCTCATTAGCTGCAAAACATATTTGAAAACAAAACTCTCATTAGCACTTCCAGCTCTCTTTCCCAAATCAATTCAGGCTCAAGGCAAGCTACTTGTCAGTTTGATAGGCGGCGCCCCCTCCCCCATAAAACTTATAAAACTTACACCACTCAGATTTTTACCCCCTAATGGCCAGGCCCCTAGTTTCCGACTAGGCTGAGATTGCTTCTCACCGCCCTGATTCAATTAAGAGACAGGCCCGTCATTTAGGGGGGGCAGGGGGGTCAATTGCCCCCCCCCTGGTTTTGAGAAATCAATGTAATTACATATAAGTGGGCGTGGTTTTTTATGTTTTCCGGTGAAATTGCATTGTGTTTGGACCCTTTGCCCCCCCCCCCCGCTGGAAGAACTTGAAATGACGTCTCTGTTAAGAGGGTACTTTGTTGGTCCCCATTTATACGCATTTGTAACCCTCGAGGGATTTTAACAGCTAAACATGTCTTCAATCAGCAAGACCACACAAAAACAGATACGTTCACAGGCCCTCCGCTTTGTTGGACGCTCACCAATCTTAGACAAAAGTTACTTTAAAAAAATTCCATTTACAAATGCTTAAAAACCTTGAAAACTTTGTTAAATGTAGCTGTAAACCTTGAATTTTAAAGTTTCTAACACAAATGGGGGGGGGGGGGGTGGGCATCAAGTTGCGCGAATCTCAGCTCCTTGATTAAAAAAATATTCTGCGTAATGCAAAAATCATATTCCAGTATTTTTTGTAGCATATTTTCAAAAATAATTTTTTTGTGACTAACATGTTTCATTTCTAACTATTAATAAATATCTAATTCAGTGTTTTAGAAGTTACTTTGTAATTGATTCCTTTAATAATATGTTAAGCACGAGAAAAAATATTACCCTACCTATATTCTTTTTT
>JAXGGA010014481.1:0-31975 GCA_038373865.1 Uloborus plumipes
ATTCAACTATCTGATTTTGTTGACGTGAAGTGCTTTTTTTTTTTTTTTAATTCCATTTCATAATAAGTTTCATCGCTATTTCAAAAAAAAGGTCTGTACAAAATAAGTTTCCCAAAGTAATTAGTTACCAATCTGCGCTAGATTCCAAATATTATATTTGCTATTCATTAACGCAACGATTTCCAAAACAGTTCACTTATTCCTCTGGAACTTTTCAAAAATGTTAACCTCCACCATTTATCCCAGCTGGCAATTTGGCTCGTAATAACGACAATTTTATAATGTTATTATTTACAATTACTTACATTGACCGATTAATATTTTTGTGCAAGTACTATGCTTTAGAACTTAAAAGCTGCCTTCTTTGATACAACAACTTCCGTAAGATCGTTTTATTGGAGCTTGGGCAAGTGGGGAGTTGGTTATTTTCGTAAGCAACTTCTCCCTTATTTTTTGAACTGTGCACCTTAAAATTTTACTTATATACTTCACTAGTCAGTCTCTTTGCATACACAGAGCTGCAGCTAAATCAGGAACCCGAAAGGCGTAAGATCTACTTGCTAGTATTTGTAACTTTTAAAGACTTACCCATTGGTTTTACTTCCAAAAAACGCATCACACAAAAAACGCAAAATGTTGAAGAAGGAAATGAAATAGTCTTTACTTTCCTTTGACTTTTAGTACAACTAAGGTGAAACTTTTACCTTCCGGTTCACTTCTTTGGATCATCCAAACAGAAAAACATCATACTGCTTGAGTTCTTTTGTAGCCGCGCACCCACTAAGACGTCTACGAAACAAACACGCTAAAACAAACCAGACCTGCTCTTTCTCAGAACTCAGTAACAAGGTGTACAATCAACCATTGCTACACTATTCCTATCAAAGGATAGTTTTTGTCGATTTTCCATTTTTCTTAATTCTTATTGCCCGCAGCATTTTTCGTATAGTGCAACATTCCCTTACTACATAGACCAAACCATTGGTAAGAAAACCTTTAATTAGATACTTTCACTGAAACCCTATTATAATATGCATTTTAACCCACTACTTCGTACTAAATTGCATTTCACTTCTCATTTCTCGCCACAGTAACACGAAATAATGTTTACAAAATTTGAAACATTTTAGAGAAACCAAATAGCTTGCTTACCTGAGAATCTTGAATTCCACTCTCAAAATGAAACATACAAATGAGAGCAAAATTTAGTTAAACCAGTTGAACTTTTCCTTGAAATAAAAATTACCTTCCGGCACACTAATAAAGCAAACAAAATTGGTAAAGTCTTGCTTCTTGTTACTTCATGTAAAATCACCAGTATACTGTCTGATCTTCCTTGGTAAAACATTCCGTGTATTTACGCATGCGTCAGGTCTTCTCTGATCTTACTAAAATAGGGGTGTGAGGTAAGGTAACGATAAGAGGAAGAATAATAAGAAGCATTTTGAGCAGTATCAAACAACGTGGAACGATGCTAATTTCAAACACATAGTTTAGTTGAAAATGTAAAAAGGATATAGCAAATGCAAGTTTTAAATTGAAAACTTCGGAAAGTTATCACCCACAACGCATCTACCCTTTTTTAAGTAGAATTGTTCGTGAGTGCCAGGTGCGGCTTTCACAGACGGACTATAGTAATGTATAAACCGAGTGTGAAAGATAATTTTTAATGCATACAGTGAACTCTCACTTATGCGCCAGCCAAAGGGACAAACAGAAAAAGGCGTATAAGTGAGAGAGACGTATAAGTGAACAAGCCTATTTAAAGGACGAAAACGCAACATAGGTTTTAATGAGAAAATGAATAAGAACGTTTCTATAGAACGGGACATATTACTACGGTTTGGCAATTTCTTTTAGGTAACTACAATGAGAAACAGAAAACAAAAATTGTAGCATACCTAATTACAAACTGTTCAATTTAAAACCGATGCATAATAGATAATTGTCCCTCTCCGAACTCCAGTTCATGCGGAAAAAATGCTTTCCGTGAGCAATGAAGGTGAAAGATTAAAGTGGAAAGTGAGGGAAAATGCTTATATTTTAAAGAAAATAAATTCATTTTTTTACATTTTAGGGAATATTCGGCGCATAAGTGAAATATTTATCTTTAGAGCGACGCATAAACGAATGATACTATCATTATTTTGCTATGGAATGTGCTGGGACCATTCAAAATCGTCGTATAAGTGAAAAAGGCGCATAAATGAGGCGGCGTATAAGTGATATTTCACTGTATTTCAAGCAAAACGTTTTACATTTAAAATCGTATGAAACGTTGAAACAAATTAAACATGTACCTTCTCGGAACTCAAAAGTAAGCTTCACATTCTTAGCCATTGTCGGAAATGCTTCTGTCGCATTAAACAGGCAGCTTTTTTAAGCTTTGGCAGTTTTGTATTTCTCAAATTTATTCTTCCCCGCAGCATTTTTCGCTTGCTACCACAAACTGAAATTATGGAAACAGAACCTGTTTATTGGATATTAAATTTAAGCACAGGTGATTTACAAGTTTTTTTTTTTTTTTTTTTTTTTTTTTTTTTTTTTTTTTTTTTACTTCAAAACCTAATAAAAAACTAAATACAAACGTATTTTAGAAATAAACTTCAAACTCGGCCAAATTTAAGGGTAAACCATCAAGTAGAATCCGAATTCCCTAGTACAAACGTAGAATGGGGCCACGTGGGCCTCGAGGTAGAATATTCTCGCCGTAAGCAAGTGGTCGCAGGTTCGAATCCCGCCTTGCCCATGAATGTTATTTCATCCTCTCCGTGCCATAAATCTGTCCTGTGTTTGTCAGGAGACAAAGCGCATAGTACGCAGTCCTCATGTATGTTGAAGCTGATGGCTTCTGAAAAAAAAAATAAATAAACGTAGAATGAATACTTTTGTCTTTAACAGTATCACACAAAATGCATCCAAAAGTGAGTTTTCATTGTTTTGTGCCAGTTAGACTGGCACTGCTTCTGCTGGGATGCACTGCTTCACTTTTCAAGTTGTACCGTTATTTGGTGGGCATTCCGACTTCTATTGTACACGCATGCCAAAAGGAACCATTTATAGGGTAGACAACCATTCACTGTACAACACATTTATACAAAGAAAGGACAAGGACAGAAGAGGGAAAGCACTAGAGATGCGCCGATTAATCGGCAGTACTGACTAATCTGCCATAATCGGCCATTTTGCCGATTATTAATAATCGGCAAAATCGGGCCGATTAATCGGCAAAAAATTTTTTTTTAATTGTTATTCTTCAAAGTATACCTTCACCCTTCACTAAGAAACTATGATGAATACTTTTATTAACATTAATAATAATCCTCACAGTTGATATAAATTTTTTGTAAAATAATCCTCCTACTTTGAATAAATATACATAGACAAGGTTGCAACATTTTTCTTGTGGCGACAATTTTCTCCTTAGTACAGTGCTTTTAGATAACCTCTGATTTTCCCGAATAATAAGAGTCTTGAATTAAATTGCTACTAACTATTAAAAAATTATATTAAAAGTACCCCTAAATTGGAGTGCTCACCACAGACTCCCCCTCCATTTTTTTTGAATTTTTTTGTCCAATTTACATAATTAACAATGTGTTTATGTAATATTATTGACAATAATATGAAAATTGGTTCAAAGAAATTTGATAAAATATTGAAATTATTTTGTGAACATTTGGAAAATGGGAAAAAAATCTTCTTTCGGAAATACATTATTTACTATTTTTAAACTCGAAATTGTACAAGAGAGAAAAAGCAGTGATGGTAAAATTGGTAGCACTAAAAACAATCATCCTCATCATTAATCGGCCGATTATAAACAACCGATTAATCGGTAATCGGTAATCGACCAATTTGCTTATCGGTGCGTCACTAGAAAGCACATCCATGCGTAAGCCGGGACTCGAACCCGGAACCTCCTCATCGCAGTCACACTTCTCTGACCACTGGACAAGTAAAAGTTAGTTTTCTGCTGCCATTTCCTTTCACAAAATACTTAAACATACATAAATAAAAGAGATTTGCATAGAATTTCCTATTCAAAAAAAATGCATACATAGATAAAATAATCTGAAGCTTTGTTGTATTTTTACATTTTTTGCAACGTTAATAATTAAAACAAATTACACTAGTCGACAAATTTTCACTTTTTTTTCCTAACAAAGATGAAATGAACTGTTTTTGACTAATTTTGCAATGTAGAATTCAAAAATAATAGTAAAAAAGCTGTAGCACGTACAGTTTTTTTGTTATGAATTTCTAAAAAGTACTGAACATAACTGAAAAAACATATCAAACACACCTTTTTTCAAGAGGAAAGGATCATAATATTAACTCCTAACTTTTTTTGAAGTTTTAAGAGAGACTCAAAGTTCAAAATCATGACCACTAATAGCAAAGAAGGGGTTCTTAGGGGGGTGTACCCCCTCAAAATGAGCAAAAAATCACCAAAAATGATCTTTTCATTCTTGTTTTTTTTAAATGACATTTCAAAAAAAAATTTCGATGTAAAATCAGAGGATAGGACCCCCTCCTATGATTCCTACATCCGAAAAAATTTTCGCGCTCTAAAAAAAAAATTTTAAAGAAATTAAAACCGATTTTATGACTGTCGCACGCTAAATACGAGACACATCGCAGGTCTTCAGAAAGACGGCGTATTCTGGCTGGTTCTTGTGTAAAATTATCTCCAGAATCCAAATATGGTCCCTTTCTTCTCCATCACTCTCCACTTTTTGCCGAAAGCCCCCCCCCCTCCCGCCCCCTCTGATACAAAGTACAAGCAGGTATTTAGCTCGTATTTAGCGTGCGTCAGTCACAAGATCTGTTTTTTATTTATTTTTTTATTTTATTTTACAGCGCGAAAATTTTTTTGGGCATAGGAATAAAAGGAGAGGGTCTTATACTCTGATTTTACACCACAATTTTTTTTTAAAACGTCATATTAAAGAAACCAAAATTAAAAGATACTTTTTCATGATTTTTTGCATATTTTGAGGGGAAACACTCCCCTCATCCCCCCTTTTTGTTATCAGTGGTCATGATTTCGGACTTTGAGTCTCCCTTCACCTCCAAAAAAATTTAGGAGTAAATATTTTGCTCCTTTTCCCCCGCAAAATGGGCATTTGGTGCAAAAATCATAAAAAATAGTAAAAAATTATTTTTTTTATTACGGAAAATTGAGACGTGGTGGGACTTTTTTACTTGCAGGTATTTAAATAAGTATATGAATACGTAATAAAAATAATAATTTGGTTGTTGTTAGTGAACCACTGTCGACCAGTGTTATTATTTCCTCTTTTGCTTTCATACTTCCGGAAAGAATTAAAAATCCATTGACAATTAATAAAAACAACAAAAATATTTTAAATGCCTTATAAAAGAACAGAAACGTTAAAATGAGCTCCGGTAAAAAAGGGGGGGAGGACGCAAAAAAAACGAGAAAAGAGAGAAAATATTCGAAAATTGGTTATTATTTTATGCATGAGAACCTTTCCCTGTAACTAGTAAACTTTTATTTCATTTAATTAGTTATGTCTTGAGAAAAATTAAACATTATATAGAGCTGCAGTGTTTTACCATCTTATTTCTTGTTGTCAAGAAAAATATTATCCAGGTGGAAAAATTACCGAATTAATTAGCATTGTATAATTTAATAGAAGTCTTTTCGTTACTTTAATAAAACTCATGAATAACAAGATCTATATGAATCTTTACCGATTCAAATAAAACGTTTTTGAAGCTCATAGTTTCCATCGCTATGCATTATTGGTATTATAAGTTTGGGGGCCCGTCGCAATTCATTTTGCGGACCGGGGGGGGTGGTGAGCTTTATCTATGACAGTATTGTACAAAACATTTTTCTTGTACGTTTTTTTAAATCCCCTCGCCATGATTGTGAGGGCCCCTCGCAATAGGTCCATTTCTCACATGGTAATTTTGCCGCGGCCATCAGTCACCCAAAAAAATCTCGCTCATGACTGTTGTTTAACGTTTGAAGTTCTAAACTTTTTCCTCATTTGAAAAAGGGGGATGGGAGCTTCTACAATCTAAAAAGCTACGCAAAAGTTTTGTAAATGTAAAGATTTTTTTTTCATTTATACAATAATTGCTGACGATTTAGGGCTGTTCAGGACCTCATGACCCTCCCCTGTGTTCACCCCTGCACGCAGACAAACATTCTTTGGCACACACACACACACACCACCACCACCACCACCACCACACTCCCCTCCCCCTAATCGCCGGAGAAGGAATATGCTCACTGTACCTTATTGTGTGCTGGAGGTTGTTTTTGTCTAAAGAGGATTGTGTACAGTCCAGAGAGCCGGACATAGTTTGATCGCAAAGACATGCCTGAAACTGAAATGGACCGCTTCATTTTATAATAGGTGGAATCAGAGAGATAATGATGAAAGTTTTTTTTTTTTTTTTTGCGAACTTAGTAAGTAAAAAATAAATTTTTGCACTGATCCTATCCATTTTAAAATGAAGCGGTCCGTTTCCAACTTAAGGTCACACTCCATCTCTCCGTGGTCAAGCTTTATATAGAAAATCGATTCCGAGGGACGGGAGCTATTCGTAGAAACAAGAAACTCAATGACTAGGGCCCTATCGTAAATCGTGATTATGAAAAAACATCATTTGAAATCAAGATGTCAACAAAATTGTCAGAAAGATTTTTAAAAAAAGTGTAAGGCTGCCCCTTCACCACCCCTCCCCCTAACACTATTTTTTCTGCGCCACAAAATAACAGTACACTTCCAGCTATCAGCCTAAAGAATATCTTTCCTAGTATAAAAGTTAGGAATTTTGTAAGCGGCTATATTCTATCTACCTTGTATTTAAGCTTTGCGTGTACCAAAACATATGATTATCAAAACGAGAATGTTTGGCATGAAGCATGCCATGGTTCATCGATGAAAAATCTGAGCGAACCAAGTAACTTGAGTTTTAATGAGCAGTAAAATAAATTTTATTCATTTTTCTTTCGAGAATTAGTCTTACCCTTTTTATTATTTTGCAGATACATGTACTGAGCATATATAAGTTATCTTAAAATGTTTAACGTGTTTTGAATAAACTAGGTTCTTTTGTGCCGAAAATGTTTTAAAAAGTTGTCGCACATTCTACTAAAAGAAAATTACTGGTTTAAATTTTATAAAACATTGCAGTACTTAACGAAAGAATCATTGGTGTTCAATATGACTGAAAAACTTCTGGTAATAAAGCTGTCTTCACAATCAGTAAGCTTACAGGGCGGATTTCAGGTGAAACGCTGCATCTGCAAAAGTGCGTTGTAAAAGTAAGTTGCGTGCGTTTGCGCAAACAACGTTTCCCATCAGGCGCTTGGTCGTTCGTAGGTTCTTCTTTTCCTCCCAGTCACCACATCCAGTTAAACAATCATCAGGGTAGGTACGGTGGCTACTGGTGGATTTTAAATACATAAAAACATGTTACAAAGCTACAAATTTTACTCATTTGTGGCTTCCCCAGTTTTCTGAAAGCAAATTTCTCAACATGGCTCTTGGTAGCGTACAACAGTTGTAATATTGCGAACATATTGATATATCACATCGCTGATATTGATACGTCACCATAAGCGATGACTTTAAAGATTTAAATAACTCTTTATTTCGATGGTCTACGTATTTTACTTCGCAGAACAATAATGTATACAGTACCATTATTTGCTAGATATGAATTTTTATCTATTTACATCAGTTTTACTTTATTTTTAATTCAAAAAAGAAAGGCAAAACTGGTTTAAAGAAAGGTTCTAAAGAAATTATTTAAGGAATTTGTTAAATTTTACTTTTCTTGTAAACTAATATTAAATTTGACTACATTCAGTCTTGTAGTTTTTCGTTTATTTTGATCTAAACTCTAAAAGGACAATTCGAAAAATAAAAATCCTACAGTCACAAAATTATAAAATTAATTTCAACTTTGAGGTTTACAATTGATTTACATTTCTAAAAACTCACAAAACATTAATTCAACAAAAACACATTAACTTATACAATTATCTCTGCTCAAAAATTACTTTTGAAGAAAAAAAATCTTCATTTCCTACTTCTTTTAGAATCATATTCTGCCCCTTTTTTTTATTACACTAGTAAATGCCTTCGGCTTTTTGTTACCTCAAAGAACGTATATTCAAAAAGACTTTTGCTACACTTATTAAGAAACAGTTCCTAAAAACTACTTTTGTGCTATTTTTTTACTGGAATGAACTGGGATTAAATTGATACCTAAAGCAAACCGCAAAATCATTTTTGTCTCTAATAAGCAAAAAGAAGGAAATAAGTAAATCTAATCAAACATAAACTGGAAAAACAGAAATTATTGTGGGATTGCTTTAAAACTTTTTGCTTCAAGAAATTTCTACGTATCTATAATTTGTTAAGTTTGGTTGAAAACTAAATTTTAATTGAATTCGTACATTAATGTTTAATTATCTATCAATTTTCTTCCGTATGTATTTTTATTACGGTTAGTAGTCAAAAGTTACCCCTTCCGTTGTAAAATAAATTAGAAACAGTACAGTTTCAGATTAAACAATTGTACACAAGAACACTAAGAATTACTTGCTTGGGGAAAATTACAACTCATTTTTTTCCGCAAATGAACCTCCCTTCGTTAGTTAATTTCTTCCAAAAAATATGAGAAACATGAGAGTAATTTAATTCGAAGAATTAATAAAATGTGTCATTTTGGTTAGTAAATGCACACTCCATGATCAATATCGCAGCAAATGTTTTAACTACAACAAAATCAAGTAGTCAAGTGAAATGTAATAGAGACAACAAAAATCACTAATTTCATCACGGCAAATACTTGTCCCTTTTTTTTAGGTCTCTTTGAAGCACTTTCCGGAAGCTTTCGAAACATGTCTGTGTTACTTCTAGTTAAACCCACGTTTCGAACTTTTGAGAACACATTTCGTCGTTTTGGAAGAATAACGCTGCAACTCAAAAAAATCGAAAAATGACATTTTTATATCATTTTGTTCAGAAAAAATCGCTCTTTATGATGAACAAGGTTACAACTCAAAAGTGCCAAAAATATCCGCTAGGGAGCAATTTTTGGAGAACACTGATGTAACTCAAACTAACTTCACTCTTTAAAATTACGTCATTAGTTAAAATGCCATTGATGAATGAAGTCAATCATGATACATTATAAAAGAGATTAAAATGCGGTTATTTTAATGCTAGTTTCATTAAAATAGTCGCAATAGTTTTGAGCACAAGCGCGATAGAAGTTTCTGATTCTGAAGTTAAAAATTGCTCTCCTGAAAAATGGGCTTTTTTGAGTTGCAGCGTTATTCTTCCAAAGCGACGATTTGTGAATATTTCTTAAGCATTGATGCAGGTCCCCTTTTCTTTCAGAACACTTTGTAGCACTTCGTTTCTGAGACATTTTGGACATTTATTTGACGCTCATATTTTTCCAAATCTGTTGAATTTTGTAGCAGCATTTACGGTTTATGCATGATCAGCCGAAATTTCAAGAAATGGCAGTTTTCAACCACCGACCGAGGAATAGACGGTCATCGACTGGGAAATGCCATTCTTTGTGAAGGCAATTAGTGCCGCCAATTAATAACGACGAGAACACACGATTGTTATACGATTTCTATTAGTATCATGTTCAAACATTCGTTTTGTCAAAAAAATAAAGGGAAAATGTTAATTTTTTTTGAACAAAAGGAGTCATCATTCGTTTTTATCACGGATGGTCGTTAAAAGTAAAAATGCAGTAAACGCGATTTCAATTTTTCAATTAGGAAAAATTAACCTGAAACGAGGATGCATAAATAACATAACTTTCCTCCCTAACTATGCCATTTCCTGATGCCCCTGCACTTTTGTTACGATCAGTATTTAAATGGAGTTCAGCACGAAACATTTTACCATTTTAAAGTTGCTCCGCTTCCAGTGATAACGAAAAAAGCGATGATTTCTCAAATGTTCTCAAATGTGTTTAGACCCACCGAGAGCTACTGCAAATTCCTTGCCAGTTCTGTCATTGTGCCCTTATCCCCACAATAAAACATAAAATTTATACTACTCCGATTCCGTTCCGAGCTCCAGCAAGTGCCGGGTCCCTACTTTTTGACAAGACTGACATGACCTCTCGGAAGCCCTGGATGTGTTCCTAATCTTTCCTCAAATTTGTCTCTGATCTAGTCTCAAACGTGTTATCACGTTTTAATTAAACAAATATCCTGAGCAGAATCAATTCGTTACACTTTCTTTCTAAATGAACAAACTTGGACCACATTTCGCTTTCTTTACAGCGTAGCACACAGAACAGATTTTTGGGCACGTTCAGGCAACTGGAAAAAGTTTTGTGGGTTAAAGTGTTCCAAATATCTTCCCAGAGCATGCTGGGAATTTGCAGTGACTTTATTGCAGCTCCTTTTTTGAGATGCAGTTCATTTAGTAGATTTTGTGTTCAAACTAGAATGCCTGGCATACTATCCAATATAACTTTCGATTTCGATTTGCTATTCTCGTTAAGTTTCTTGTAGCTACAGAAGTAAAGGCAATAAATTTCAACCCAAAAGGTGGAGTTTGAAACCTGCCTGTTGGTTTTCTTACAGAGGAAAGAAAACAAATGATTTTAATACGTTTGAAACAACGAAGAAAAAAATCAATTAATCATCAGAAAACCAACATCATTCGATTTAATACAAGTCTTTGATTAATTTATAGAACTTAATATTTTTCTGTTTGAGCTCTAAGAGCAAGTTGATGATAATAATAGTAATAATAATGATAATAATAATAATAATATTAAAATAATAATAATAATAATAATAATAATAATAATAATAATAATAATAATAATAATAATAATAATAATAATAATAATAATAATAATAATAATAATAATAATAATAATAATAATAGTAATAATGATAATGATAATGATAATAAAAATAATAAAGATAATAATGATATTAATGATATTAATGCTAATAATGATAATGATGATGATGATGATGATAATAATAATAATAATAATAATAATAATAATAATAATAATAATAATAATAATAATAATAATAATAATAATAATAATACCCACATTAATAATAATCGTAATAATATTAATAACAAGCTGCTTCTCCACTTCTCCATCCACACTAATACGCTTTCAATCAAAACTTTTTTCAAGCAAAATACTTTTCAACATTTCATTTTTAAATACCAAGAAATCCAAAGCACAACTTTCAAAGTAAAAGCTTTTTTTGCACTTTTCCGTGACACAATGCATTTCCATTCCTCAGTGCCAAACATCCTCCATCAAATACGGAATCGGAGCTACTTGATCCGCAGATTGTTATCAATCTTCGTACAGATGGTATCCCTGCAAGGTCCGGACTTCTGACACAAGATATATGAGGCACAGAAGCAATCCATAACTTCTTTAGGGAAACGAAAGAATTGAGTTATTTTCTCGATGTCATTCAAGAACCCAAAGAAAGAGAACTAGCTATTTAAGACTCTTATTTTAATGCTTTCTTCATTTAAATCGCATTTTGTAAACAATTGAAGATCTGGGCGAAAAACGGAAACAGCTCCATTTTTTAAAAACTTTGCGAAATTGAGAAAAAAACGTTTTAATTATTTTAAACATTTATCCTTTTCTTAACCCCCGACGCAACAAGGAAGGGGAATTTAAGTTTGACGTGTCTGTGTATCTGTGCATATGTCTGTGGCACTATCTCCTAAACGGATAAACAGATTTTTTTTTTTTTTTTGAAAGAGGAGTTGAAGAGTTCTTAGCTAGGTTGCATCTTCGGATGACATTAATTGACTAAGATATTATTTAAAACCTTTACAGCGTTTTTCGCGATTTTTGAAGTAAAAACATACTTGAAAATTTAAAACAATAGAACCAAAAAAAGGAATTTTTCTGCGTCTGATATGATGTCTTTGGAACTTCCATGTTATATTGAGCTAGAATTATAACGTTTTTTTTTATCAAATGCGGCTAAGCCTTTATTTACGCGATTGGAAACCAATGTCATTGCTGGCCGACAAGGAAAGAAAACTCAATGATTCGAAATGTTTATCTGCTGCCAGTTTCTATTTGTTAACAATTAAAATACTTGTAATTGATTTTAGTATAAGGTTTTTTAAGTATTTTCAATTTTCCCTCTTTATTCTGTTTTTGCTACTAGACAATTTTACTACTAAGGATCATAATTCCTTTTTCGTGTTTACCATGTCCTCTCGAAAACGATTAAATATGTTTAAATTTAGAATGCTTTCTCACCAGTGAAGTTCGTGTTAATATAAGGTCGGCAATTAGAGAGGATTTTTAAATTTAATCTTAGTACATGTTAATTAATAAATTTAAGCTAAAATCCTTGAAATATATATTTAATTCTAACCGGGCCATATTGCGCTATTTATGCTACAACTATTGACCTAAATTACTCTATTGCTAATGTATTGCCAGGTCCTACGTTCATTTTAATATTCAGCACCAACATACTGTCTAAAATTTTTTTCGTGCGACCTCCGCCGCATCTGCGCACGCGCCAAGTCTCTTCGGACTTTCTCGAAATAGGGGGGAAATGCAACGAGGAAGTAGCAAGCGAACAAAAGCTGAAGGCATCGGGAAGTGCGCACCCTAAACCTATCTCCCCTTTTTCAGATGGAAGCGTCCGTGGCTGCCAGGCGTACAATACGCAAACAGACAGTAGCTTTAAAATATTTAGTTTGTTTTATTTAATCGCTAGCTTATTACCCGGCGTTGCACGGGTGGTGCTTGTTAAAAATGCTCGCAAGAACTTGAATTGAATATATATTGGGATGTCTAATTTTTCTGCATCATACATTATTTGTGCCAATGGTCCAAGGTAATTAAAACATGAATTATAATTGTTTTTAACTTATTTCATGCTAAAATGAAATAGGTGAGCATTAAATAGATAATTCATTGTTAATCGTAATCTTTGTTGGAAAACAAATCATATTTAAATGTGTAAAATTTGATCAATTTGTATGCTTAAAGGCTAATTATTACTGTATAGATTCAAAATTGAAAGAATATGGCCATTTTGTGACAAAAAAAATGAATTTTGAGCTTTTTAGATTTTTTTCAAATTTGAAAGCCACCGCCTATGTGAATTCTGGTGCATCAAGAAACCTCTGTGCCGAGTTTGATAAAAATCCGACGAAAACTGGATTTGTATAAGGAACAAACATACATGTATACAAATATACATGCATCCATTTTTATAATATAGATTTTCTGATCCTAATCCAATGACTTCTGCAGAATGTCTTACTCCTTCCTCAAGAAAAAAAAACTTATAAAATGAACATTTAAACATTTTTTCAATGCCTTCAGCTTTCGGGCATCAAAAGCAATTTGTTTCATTTTACAAGCTTTAAGAACAAGAAAAAAAAGTCGCTATAATGGAAAAGGCGATTACAACGTGCTGAATATTCTTAAAGTTAAGTCTTCTTTTGTGCAACAGATTGAAGTCTTAGGAGCTTCCATTTCGAACGGAAGTCATTTTCTCTTTAAGCTAAAATCTGCCTTTAAAAAGAAATGCTTAAAATATTGAGATATAAAACATGCAGTCACATCACTTGTGATTTACTTTTTTTATTGATAGTTAGAAAATGAGTTTGAGAAAATGTGAAGGAATAAAAGTATTGTTTTAGAAAGAATGTCCTTAACATATTATTGATTTCAACTTAATACTTTCAGTTTAAAGTGACACATTTTGAAGAATTTATTAGAAAGTACGTTTAATCGCTTTCACAGACCGGATGTGACTCAAGGAACTGTAGTCGAATAATCACATTAGTGGAAACATAACTGATAAATTTAAAACAACGAGGAAATTGAGCCTCTCAAGATGGCTCCATAGTTTGCAAAGCGCACAGAAGGAAGGTCATTCTTAAGTCACATGATAGTCACTTTCAGCTAATATCCCCCTTAAGCCCTGTTAGTAGCCTCATCGTGGCAAGGGGGTGTTCCTGGGAGGAGTGAGTGATGTACGTCGGGAGTGTATACTCCTAGTAGGGTCACTTAAGACGTGAAATTCACTCCATTTTTTCCAGCTAATTCTAACAGGCATGGAGCCAAGACAGTCTTATACCCCTAGGTGCTCCAGTCTCCGGATAACAGAAGCTGCATTTTCCTCCTATGAATCAGTTGACAGATGATCTTGATTATACTTGAATGTCCCGACTTGCCAGTGGTCACATAAAAGGCCTTAAATATTTCTGAGGGCAGTAAGACTTATCCTCTCTGCCCTAAGTGCCACCATGACCAGGCTTCACCTCAACATATCTTGGACTGTTTGGGTTTGAACTGGGAGGATATCCATACTACTCCCCTTTTGGTATCGGATTTCATTAATGTCAACGGATTCGTTGATCTGGTCTGACTCCGTCGGACCAGATGGGAGATTAGAAACAACAACAACAACATATAATATTATATTTTTTCATTGCTAGCAAAGTGGTGTATTAGTTAGACGTTTGTCTCTTACACCAAAGACGCGAGTTCAAACCTGGATCCAGTCGGTGAATTTTTGAGACGCACAGAATCGACAGCGCCCATATCGAATGATTTTGCGGTATGTAAAGAGTCTCTAAAGTATTCGTTTATCTTTGAATATTCTCAGCAAAACTAAATTTCTAGTACAGTTTCACATCGCATCATACATTTAATGGCGAAACTGCGGGCCAAAAATCTCGAGGACCCGTGATAAAGACTAACCGCTGATAAAGTTGCCACATGAAAGAAAGACTGCTACCTCTAGGGGAATGTACTAGATTTGCAAATGGTGAAAACCAATAAGAAGCCCCCCCCCCCCTCTCGCCCTTATAAAGAGCCATTCGGTGACCTGCTTTTGCAGTTTTATTACAGATTTTTTAAAGATTTTAAAAGAACTTTAAATTTGATTTTTAAAAAAATACAGTTTTGTTGTTCCATACATATCATAATATAAGTTATTAAATTTTCAAGTGCAAACTGGATTACCGCTGTGAATATGGCAAAAAATTTTCCTAACTTACTTTTTCATCAACATTTTATGGAAAATGTGATTTTTGTAATAAGATTTTGCATAAAGATTCAAAAATTTAGAAAATATGACAAAAAATCGGTTTAAATCAAAAATATTTCATTAAACTACATAAAAATGTAATCTAGACATCAAAAGAAACGAAAAATATTTTTCCTAATTGCTCAAAGCTTTGATATAAGATAGTTGCGTCTGAATATTTTCTTCGAAATGCAATTTACTATAAAAAGCTCGGAACAAATGAGATTATAAAGACATGGAATGCTTTTGTTTCCATGCTCAAAGCAGCAGAAAACTAACAAATACTTTTTCCAAAAACTTTTTCGTAAAGGAGAAAAAGGAATTTTTCTTTAAAAAGTAATGATGCTACTTTAACCCTATTATTTTAACTTTTCTTTCAAGGAATGTAGACAAAAAAAAAATGAAACATTTTTGGAGAAAATGTTTTTGAATTTGTTTTTGTCATGACTATCTTCGTGATTAAATACTATCAACAGACGAAAAATTAAGATATTTTATAACTGGGTTTTAAAAACCTTGAAGCTTTAACAACATTCAATTCCGGTAAAAGTACTTAGATTTAAAATTAATAAGTAATACTTTCAAGCCCTAACATTTTTTAGTTTCGGACCTTTATTATCTTCTGCAGTTAATATGAAAATTTAAACTATTTATTAAACAACAATTGAAAGAATCACTTCAAAACGTTGAAAATTGGAGTGGAATTTCATGTCACAAAAATCGATAATATTTTTGAATGTTTGAAATACGAACGGTGGTACCTGACAGAGATGATCTTAAACAATACTTTCAAAACTACTTTTTACAGAATGAAACAAATTCTAGATAAAGCCAACAAATAAATAAAAATGTAAAAAGTCATTTTCATTTCATTCAAATTTAAAAAACGAGGCATCAGAGAGATTGAAATCCAGTATGAAACTCTCTCAAGTCCATCACCATATTAAGACTCTAAACATTTTATATTCTAGTTTTAATGCATGAACTATATGAAGGACATTGATTCTACTTTTATACAATACAATTATATTTTTGATATTTCCATGAGTAGCATTTTTTTTCTCTGTAACGGACGTATCGCATGAGATACGTCTGTCAACGTAACAAAAATATTATTTAATCCATTAATGCCTGACTTTTTTTTTTCCAAAGATATTTTGCATACTGGTTACAAACAGTCTTTAATGGACAGGAAAAATAATTAAAAATATATCATGTAAAAAATATTTTTTTTTTTATTAGGGAAAGAAAAACCGTCCCTTAAAAGTTACGATAGACCCCAGAGGGTACATAATTCTTTTACTAAAAACTTTTTCTGCCTAAGATATAATATTTAAAAAGACATTTTATAAGTAGAAATAAAATCAGCAATTAACATAAACTGGGAAGCTGGGAATCACTTTGAAAACTTAGCTTTTTTTCTTGAGATGGTGAACGATGTCATTTTTGATAAAGATCATATTAAAACTGCTACAGAACACACTTTACAATGGTTATGTGCAGCAATCTGTTAATAACGAACTGAAATAATACCAAGGTACTAATTGAACACTCTTATTTGGTTGAAATGTTACTTTTGGGGAAATTCAGACCCTTTTTTTGGACCGGCCATAAAAAGGGACGCTAGGCATTAATGGGTTAAGTAATGAATATAAAAAGCTTTAAAAATAATTGCATCAAATAGAAATAGAGTCTAAGTTCTGAAACGAATGAAGAATTTAGCATGTTCAAAATCTTTGTATGGTGTTTTGTGCAACAATGGATAAAATAAAACATGAATTCACCACTCCTAAGATAGGGATGACAGAACTAACTACGTACAATGCACCGGCAGCTCGGTTTTACCGGGCTGTGGTAGCCCGATTGGTAAGGTGTCGGACTCGTGACCGGAGGGACCCAGGTTCGATCCCCAGCCGATCATAGATCCACCATCTTGATTAATGGTGGCTGGGGGACAAAAATGTCGTGCTCACAAAGTCCTCCAAGTGAAACGATACCTCTGGGTGTGCTGGGCCAAGGGTTTGCTCGACCCTTGGTTCTGGTTCAAAAAGAACAAAGCGCTCTTCAGGGTCCTATCCCGGTTAAACCACGAGTTGTGGTAAGTACGGGGGACCCTGGAGTGTGTGAAGCTCGGTTTTCGTTCTTATTAGAACTCAGCAGTCTGAAATAATGAGTAATCGCTGATGGGGGTGCAGATTTTGTATTAGATTTTAGTTTGTTTGGCTCTCTCAGCTTCTATTAGATGTTCTTTGCCTGCAGCTCAGTAAGGCGTCAAACTCGTGACCCGGGTCCCGGGTTCAACCCTAGCCGGTCAGAGATCTAGGGCTCACTAATGGGGACTGAAGCACGTTAAATATAGGTCACTGTACTAGACTGCAAGCTTTCTTGGCAAAAACATCGTGACGTCAGCGTGACGTTAGCCTATGAAGAACAAGCTAGATAAAACGTCACAGCCTGCTTGGCGAGTTAGAGAAGATCGCTAACTGCTTGGGAGCTCTTATTGGCTCCGCCCGTAGTGACGTTCAGTGTCAACTTAAGTTGCTGTCTAGCATAATTTAAATAAATATAAAAAAATAAGTATAGATCATGGTCAGAAAATCCTCCATGTGAATCAATACCTCTGTTGATACTGAAAATGGGGTCTGCTCAGCCCCTGGTCTGGATCAAAAAACAGAGCTCTCTTCGGGGCCCCATCCAAACTGTTAAACCACGCAATGTGGTAGGTACGGGGGACCCTGGTGTGAAATCAAATGCTTCTATCTCGGTATTTACCCATTCCAGATTGATAGGTTCTAATAAAAACAAAACTGTAGTCTCTGGATGATATAGCCGAGCTGGCGGTGTATTATATGTAATTGTTAAATTGAAATGAAATCGCTCTGTTACACCCTTTGAAGATTACTTTTAAAATAAAATAAAAATCTGTCACGGACGTGACAAAATGTCTGCTTTTCAGCAAAATAACCCACTTAAGACACAGCTGTTACTACTATGCAATTAGCTGAAAATAATCTCGGCAATTTACAAGTTCACCGAATGCACGGGCGGTAAATAGAAAACTGACTTTTAAAGTATCAATGCGCCCGAATACAGCCCAACAAGTTTCCTAGCTGTTAACGTATAAAATTACAACTCTCATCCATCTTTGCAACTCCAGGATACCTAATCAATCATGGCTCCGTAATGTTAGAATAAAAGGAGAACCTATCCGAAAACACTCGAAGTGCCATTCATCTTGTCTTTCTCATCTGCTCTTGTGCGTTGTGAATGAAGGATCGATGGCAGATTTGTTGAAAAAGTTTCGCAACAGAAATATCCCGACCAGGATGTGGGTACATTGATTTGCTTGGGAGTCAACGTGGTAGTTAGTTTGAAAATTAAAAACGGATGGAGTCGTTACTTTGAAACAGAATACAGTGTCGAATATGAAGCTCTAATTTAAACAGAAATGTTTGTCACGAAGTCTTCTCCACTTAAGTCATTACTTTGAAACAGAAAACAGTGTCGAGTATAAAGAACTACTTTAAACAGAAATGTTTAAATTACGCGACGAAGTCTCGTCGACTGAAAGAGTAGATTAGTTCGTTCATATTGCACAATTATCAAGATACTTTATTTTTGATTCGAAGACTAAAATAGATATATTTAGATATTTACTAACTTGAAACGCTATTTAGTTCTCAATATAAGTATTTAAAGTTAATTGAAACAGTTTCGTTATAAAATGTTGTCTGCCGAAGGAACATATATGTATGCATCGTTATATTTATAACATACCTTTCAGTTTACGTGAAAATTGAAGAGGATACAATCATTACACTTTAAACATGCTTTGATCTTCACAGGCAATTTTCTGAATGGCAATGACTGGAATAGACTGGCATATGTAACTATTACATAGTTAAAATATTGCTGCATAAGTGGCCTTAAGAATAGAAGGAATACGCAATCATTTCAGTTCACTCCAAAATTTCACTTTGCCTTACGTAGTACAATTTCCTCCCCTTAAATATTTCTTTTAAAACATTTAGCTTTGATTCAGATAAAACCCGTGAACCTTATTAGTTTACTATTCTCTTACGTACATATTTCTCCCACAATCATTCTTTCCCATACACTTTTTTTTTTCTAATTTAATGCTCCCAATGCAAAAACAACGATAAAATCCAATTAAATGAGAAAATAATTGTCATTATACTTGTTTATTAGATACATTTTTCTACTCTTCGTTAACTGCGAAAAAAATCTTTAATTTATTAAACATGGACATGCCAAACCGAACTTCATGAAAAATGCATGGTCGAAAAAAAAAGATTAAAAATTAAAGACTTCAAAGCGCTGATAGGAATAACAAGAAAAAAACCTTTAAAAAAGCTGTTTAAAAATGGAGTTAGTATATTTGTTTCTAATCTCTTTTTATGTGATTATGGTGAATAAAACAAAAGGGGTACAAAATGCGATTGAAAAAATCCAGACAAACTTTGTTTCGTTTCAGAAAGAAAAATAAAATTCTAGGCTATGTTTTTGCAAAAACTTTTTTTTTAAGGGATGCCGTAAAAATGACTTTTGTGAAGAATAATGATCAATTTTAATGATGCTATTCTTCAAGTTTTTTTTCATTCGATGAACGAAATTTCCTCTAATAATGCATTAATATGCTGTGAATTAAAAAATTTATTAAGAGCTTCTGTACCATAAATTGCCTAAGACAAATTGCTGTACTCATTTGCCGTAGGCTATTCAATCATAGGATAAATGAAGGAAATCATTTGTCTTAGGGTTCGTAATGAGACTTAACCAGAAATAATATTCATAAAATTATTTCTGCTTAATTGCTTAAAATTTTCTGGCCTAATAAATGGAAATATCTACGTTTCTGTCATTTGCTATCATATTTGCTTATCAAGAGCTCAATAGTATATGCTAACTATACTATTTAGCAAATAGTTGCTGAATAATATGATATAGTGCGGCTCTGAGAAGTTGAACTATGACCCATGCAATGTTTAGTAATTTTTATGGAGTTCTGTGAAAAAGAGGCGTGTATTGGCGTGGATTTCAGTTGGAAAACTTTTATAAAACCGCTACTAAAGTAACCCCAACTCAATTCAGTGCCAAATATCTTTTCCTGTTACCCTAAAATGAAGTAAACATTTCCTAGTTCATGGTTCAACTTACTAACGCCGCAATACACATGCCGTGACCAGTTAACAAAGCCCATCCCCTCGTGCCTATCCAATCGGGTCAAAATCAATATTGCTTAAGTTTAAAATGAAATACTCAATTTAAAATTTAAACAAACCACTAAACAAGACTGAAAAATCCATTTCGGTGAAAACTACTCCGATACAAAACTAAGTTAACCGATTTGAAACAAAATAATGCTCAAAATAATTATATTACATTGCTTTCAATTATAGTTACGTTATGGCATATTTCTAATTTTGGCAAATATTTTCACTTTATTTACGAAAGCCTAAAGTACAAATTTAGGTCCTGTTACTCAGTTTTTCCACTCACAGACACGAGACATAGTCTCTTGCACATGTTAAAGACCTAATAATTTTATTCATACGTTACCTATGGTACTAAAACTAATTGCATTCGATACTAATTGCCTTCATACTTTAGCTTTATAAAAATTTATCTGATGATTTTTTTTCATCGCAGAAGGATGGGAGGAGGCAATTGCTTTTGTGTACTGTAACACAAAATTATTTTTATTAATTAGTTAAATAAAAACCAAAAAAAGTCAACATTAAAAAAGTAAAACATAAGCTCCTTTGAAATAATGAGTATACTTTTTAATGACACCATATTTAATGCATCCTTCAAGCAATTTTCCTTTCTTAGAATTTATTTACGAAAGCGTTGCTGTGACATAATTTGACTTAAAGCTAAACATAAAATTAAGGAAGAACTCAAAAATTGTGTTTTTTTTCCAGGAAGCTCATTTTGCAGTATCTTCATGTAATTCGTGTAATTAGTACATTTCAAGCTCTATAAAATTTCGTAAGTCAACGTGAAAATATTTAAGAGATTAATGAGGTGTTTTTTATTTATTTATTTATTTTTGTTTTTATTTTTATTTATTTATTTTATTTTATTTTATTTTTTGAACGCAACAAATTGCAGTTAATAAATTGCAGTTAAATAATAAATTCATTGCAGTTTAGGTGCATAGTACAAAAGAAATTCAATTACCTTGACTGTGAAGCATTTTATTTTGTGTAACTATACAGTTTCACAATGACCTATTTATATTATTTAGATTTTTTTTTAACCTCAAGTTCTGCAACTATTTTAACTGAAAAAGCTTTAAGTAATAAGATTAATCAAAAATGAAAATTGAGTAATTAAGCTCGATGACAGAGGTTTATTGCTCTCCCCCCTCTCCCCTCTAATTAAACCATTTGCATGTCACTGAGAATTTAACCCTTTATTTCCCAAATTAATTTATTAATTTTTTTATATGTTTTATTGTTTTTTTTAGTTAAAAGTACATCAAAAAACATGTTTATCGAGTGAAAAAATTTTGAAAATTTTGTAGGTCTAAGGCCCCCTACGCCTTAAGGCCTCCAAGAAAACTTTCTGATCGCAGGTAGGGGAGACCGGGGCAAGTTTACGCATGGGGCACGTTTACGCAGCGCAGTTTTTCAGAAACGTGTTGTAGTTTGCTCAACATTGGTGACGACAGATTCATCTGGGCACCTGTCGGATATTCTCACAAGAATTTTAGCGTCAGTCGAGCTTCTGCCTAGCGCGCAGCGAGGATTATCTGTTTTCTGCCATTGTGAGTAAATTTTGTGTTCAGCCTACTAAACCTTATTGTGAACTAATAATACTTTGTTAAGGATAAACAAATATATGAATGAACGCAGAATTTTATGCTCTTTTTAAAAATGTAATTGTTTTGACGGAAACGTTATTGTATTTGGTTGTACATTAGAAAATAGCTAAAAAGTAACGATGGGGCACATTTACGCATCGACGTCGGGGCACGTTTACGCAGTAAGAACGCGCGTAAACGTGCCCCGAGGTCGATGATTAAATGTGGCCCAGAAGCTTTTTTAGCACCGTATCGCCATAGAACGTCTGTATTTTTAGTCCATTTAGCTTCGCAATTTCTCATTTTATGTTTAATTGAATTACAAATTCATCTCTTGTAGCTAACCATCATATAGTTCTGTACTCATGCTTGTATAATTTAAATTTTTAACTATTCAGCATGTAATTTCCTTTATGTTACAGATGATAAGACATTATGTTACAAAAACTGTTAGAACGAAGTTCGACATAAAACTAATGAAAAATACCATACTGAAAGTGAGACTTGGTCAAGCCACAATTAGAGGGGCTGCCAAAATTTATGGTTTAAATGACAAGACGGTAGGTAACTACTGCAAAAATTTCTTATAATATTTTGGTCTATTTTATTAAGTTTTAAATTGTTTTTTTTTTTTTTTCAATAAAACCAAATACGATTATAAAATTTAATTTAATAATTCACACTGTGAAATTTTTAAATGGTATTCAAAGTCATTTTCACTAGATGAAGCCACCCCCCCCCCCCCCGCTAATTTGAGTATTATTCAATTAGCGGCGTATTTCATTTCAACAGTTAAAGTAGTAAATGTGCAACTAATACTCTATTGCGGGAAAGGTTTTCAACATTCACTAATGTTATTCTGCATAACGCTGGCTACCGTCAAAGCTCTTATACTCCCCCCCCCCCCCACCTAATGTGGAGGTATATTTTACTTTTTCCCACAATATATAAGCTTTTGGGCGAGTGAATCGGTGTCGAGGGTCATTAACAGAAAAGGGTTTCTTTTTACGTAGCATGTAGCTCATTTATTTATGCATATATTTTCACTCAGAACTTTTTTCTGCAGCTTGATGAACCGAATTTAGAAGTCTCTGAGACGCAGAAGTCTCTTGATCCTCCAAGCATTTCTCAAAATAGGCCTTCCACTTCGTCACACATGGACTACCCAACCCCCGAACAACTGAGACCTTTTGAAAAAGCAGGACCTAGGCCTGGTACTAAGAAAAGGAAGAAAAAGAGAAAGTTCGCAATCCTAACTGATTCTCCAGTTTAAAGAAGCTCTCAGACAAGAGCAGTTAGAAGCAAAAGCGAAAAAAAATGATTTCACAACAAAACAAAAACAAGAAACTGCTTAAAAATTTACTAGTTTCTGTGGAAGCAGAACGAGAAGATAGCAAAGGGAAAGAATTAAACCAAAAAATGCCAAAAGGAAACAGTTGGCGTTGGCACCCTCTGCAAAAATTGACGACTGAAACTACTTAGTCATTTTCATCATCACTTCGTCATCAGAATCGTTCTCTATTTTAATCGGTAATAAGTCCTATTTTTCAGTTCATCCTACAAAATGTTCTTTTATTAATTTTCTTTATTTTTTGTTAGTAAAAACTAACTTTGATGGTTAAAATGACGAAGTAGTTTCAGTTGTTAATTTGAATAAGCCCTGAGTTTGCAGTTTATCTAAAAAATGTTCTTTTATAAATTATCTTTATTTTTTATTTTCAAACAGTGCTTGAAGTTATAAATAAAACATTTTAAATGAATTAAAAATTCATTTCTCTCAATACTTGGCACTCTAATAACGTGCCCCTTAATGCGTAAACGTGCCCCGAATTGCGTAAATGTGCCCCGAAGTTGCGTAAATGTACCCCGAAGTTGCGTAAACGTGTCCCGATGTCGATGCGTAAACGTGCCCCGCCTAATGCGTAAACTTGCCCCGGATACGGGGCACGTTTACGCAACAGACTTTATCCTAAATATTATTTTTTTAACGCTTAAATACAAACACAAGGCGAAAACTGAATGCATAAATTTGAACTTCATTAAATCTATATACATAAAAGACTACTTCTGAAACCGTATGTCCGGGGTAATCTTCCGAACTACTGAACCGATTTTAACCATTTTTGCACCGTTAGACAGCTACAGTAACAGAGAGCAGGATAAGCTATAATTTATTTCTAAAAAGCTTAGTTTAAAAAAGTTATTATGGAAAATAGTAAATTTCATTTAATTTCCCCATTAAATAATTAAATTTTCAGTGCATTGTTGCAAAAATTTGGTTGCCATGCAACAACAATATTAATAGTAATAATGGTGAAAATTTTGAACCTAGGCTTCGCTGGAGTAAGTATGAAATTTATTGCTTTCTTAGGATTTTTATATTCATTTATGCCAATAATCGCTAACGTGGTATATAAAAAGGGAATTGATTTCGGCAACACATAGAAAATGGAAAGTGTTTATAGTCAAAAAAATTTCTAAATTAGGTACATAAGATGTTTTCACCTCACCAATGTTGTCACGAGGATAGAAACTAATAATGGGACTTATTTAACGAGCAATATTTGGAAATGGTTAATTTCAGTGCGATTGATACTGTAAATATATATTTATTTTAATATACCAAGCTTATAACATTTCCTATTTACTCAAACATTATTTGCAGCTTGCTATTTTTTTTAGCTTGCACTATTTTTTTTATAGTTTATCCATAACATAGCCATTGTTTACAGAAGTAGCCATTATGTTTATAGATATGCACTTAGTGTTGGGAAATTTATGAATGAGTTTCCCTAAACCACCCTACACCAACAGAAACCCGGGCAGGGCCGGGTACCCGGCTAGTGCTTAATAAGAATATAACGTTTGAAATTTCCTAAATTGAAACATAAAAATTAGAAAATTCGCGGAAAAAAATCCGCGTAAACGTGCCCCGGTCTCCCCTACCATCTGTCGGCATCTCAGCAAACTACAAGGAGTGGTACTTAAAAGCTTCAGCATGATTCAGCCATTTAGGATTCACAATACTGCATTAATGTAAGCGGAACTTTTGAGTCTCGTCGGGCCATAAAGAATTAAGCGATATACGCTCTGAATTTCATGGATCTGTACAAGAATTGTAGTTGCGATCTTTGTGTTTAATGTAATAAATTGTTATACATTTGCTTTATTTCGTAAAAATTACTCAGTGTCAACTTCATTGCTAAGGAGTATAAGAAACCCCACTAGTACCTATAAAAGGCTACAGTTTTAAATTTATACACTAGGAAGCAGTGGTGTTCAATAGTTTTTACTCAAGAGCCGTACTGTATATTCAGTTTAATCTCGAGAGCTAGAACACACATAACATTAAAATATATTTCACTCTTAGTTCGTCTAAGCAGTCATTCGTTTTAAACATGTTCGGTTTAACAAGATTCAACTGTCCTTCATTAAAAATGTCGTTGTTGTTACATATAAGTTTTGTTTAGAATGCTTTTAAATGACTTGACTACTGTCATATCTGTTTGTAAGGCCGTATGCAGAGGGGAGGTTTATAGGCTTCAAACCCGATCCGGAAATTTTCAGAAATATTCCAACACAAGCTTTCTGTCATATTACTTAATTACGAAATTATTACTTTTTTACTTTCTTCTATATCTAATATATAGAAGAAAGTATTGGTTTCGTGAAAATTTTCGAATGTCGAATTTTGACGGATTTGCACGTTTTGAGGTGCGCTGAGTCCATTTCGACCATTTTTGGAAAATGTCTGTCTGTGTGTGAGTCTGTATGTGTGTGACCAGTTTTTGTGGCCGCGCTAGAGCAAAAACTACTGCATGAAATCAAACAAAAATTTTTGCACATATGTACCACTATGTGAACTAGTGCACCTGACTTTTTTTAGCGAATTCCTCGAAGGGGGGTGGAGCAATCGCACGTGTTCTGCGCGGGGGTGACTGCCGTATCTCAGAAAGTAACCGGCGGAATCAAACGAAAATTGGTCCATAGGTAGACCCTACTGAGTACAGGTGCTGATTCAATTTGTTTGTCAATATCTTGAAGGGGGTGGAGCAATCGCACGTGTTCTGCGCAGGGGTGACTGCTTTATCTCAGGAAGTAACCGGCGGAATCAAACGAAAATTGGTTCATAGGTAGACCCTATTAAGTACAGGTGCTGATTTAATTTGTGTGTCAATATCTCAAAGGGGGGTGGAGCAATCAAAAGTGCTTATTTTGTCATTGCACCTACTGTATCTCGGGAAATATTGCTGCGATTTGAATGAAATTTGGAATAACACTAATCCAATATGGAAGCAAGCATCGATTAAATTTTGGCGCCAATAGCCCCAGGGGGAGGGTGGGGTGATTTTTGCGCTTAGTCAACAATGCGAAAAATTAATTCATTAAAAAATCGCTTTCACGCTATTTAATTATAAAAACATCTGAAAACTTTCAATGATTTGAAATTTTTAACTGTTGCCAATTTCTTTTTACTAACAAATAAAATGTTTGCAATTAATCTAAACAAGGCTTTTGCAATGATTTCCAATTTCGCTCATTGATTCTGCATTTGCAGGGTTATTACGATAATTGGAAAATTGGAGCTGTCTCCAATTATTCGAGCGAGTACGTATTTTATTTTGTAACCGGAATTCATAAGATAGATATAGAAGAAAGTTTCGTGACGGTCACGACAGCTAGTTTTTGTTTCCAATTGCTCTTAAAAGTACCAACTCTTTATTTTATTGTAGTTATGGTAAACATCATTCCTCGAAGACGGTTTGCACTTAGTACACATTTTTACTTAAAACTTTCATTTTCTCACTTACATCCATTTGTTTTCCGCTGCCTCAATAAGTGTCAAAAAAAAAAAAAAAGCATTTTAGAACCATTCACGTACATCAGTGCGCGGACGTATTCTTTTGCGTAATTAAAATAACACCTATTTACTAGGTATACAAGGAAATCATGTCGTGAACACATCAGATTTTTTCTCTCTCATTTAATAAATTTATTAAAGCAGTATTTCGAATAGTATATTGTAACAATAATCAATAGAATACACGATGGAAATCATATTTCATTGATCATACATGTTTCTTATGAAAATGTGTTTTGCAAAACTCTCCACGAAACAAGAACCTGGTTACAGCCCTGCCTGTTTATATTAAAGGGTTTTTTCTTTGTATTTTTTTTCAGTAAAAACATGTTGATGCTGAAACATAAGGCAACAGCAAATTGCCCAAAAACAAAACATAGCTGGATTTTCGAAGCTTCAAAATGAACCGTCAGAAACTATAAAGAGTTAACAAAACTTTTTATTATAAAAGCCAGGCCATTTTCTTTTATTTTTAATCGCCTGCAAAAAGTTTTTAAAAGTTCTTTCACTCGAATACTTTTCCGCATTTAACACCAAGGGTGTGTAATGGTCTTATACTCATGAGCGAGAAATAATTAATGCTTTTCGGCACTGAAAAGAAGGAAATATCGCTCCTTCACCTTTTTTTACCCCTCATTTAAAACTCAAGTTTATGCTCATTAAAGGGTTTAATCCCAAAATGGGTTTAAAACGATTTCAGCGAAAACTGGTCTCGTTTGTTACGTTCGAAAGATTTTAAAAGGATTAAGTTGAAATGGGAATGAAGTCTCGTTAATAATTTTAGAAACGGTTCGCTAAGCTCCAATTTGCAACTTTCCTCTTTGTTTACTAATAGCGGGAAAATGCTATATTTAATTTTAATGACTTCCTTGTACTGCAGTTTCGTTGAGACTTTTTTTATTTTTATTATTGTTATTATTTTGTGAAAGAAAACTGAGTTTTAACGTGTAATTACTTTTATTTAAGTAACCTTATTATTAATAATTTTTTTTATTTTTGTGTTTCAATTTTTCATTTATTTACTCATTTATTTGTTTACTTTTTTTCTAATTATTAGTTCTATTTTATTTTATTTATTTATCTTTTAAATTGATTTCATTTTTTTACTTCTGCATTTATTTTTGACATTGTTAAAAATATCTTGCATATTTTAGTGCAGCAGATATGTGACAAAAAATAGTGGAATTGATGATAGAAGCATATAACTTGGGGTGCACATACTATATATATTAACGAGTAATTCTGGATACGCGGCCATTTGAGATTTCGAATATTTCAGTGATGGTGGACGTTTGAAATTCCGGCTTCTGAGTACGTATGATGTGCTTCTTTGTTTCGTTAATCACAATTTTAATGGAATACGTTGCGAAAAAAATCATGGAATATAATACCGTTCTATATTAAAGTTCTATTGCATTATTTTTTTCCAACGAATTTTAACTTTAACCGCTAGGGGCGTTTCATAGTTCTTTTTTTATCGCCCAAAAATGCGCAGCAGATATATGACCAAATTGATGGAATTGTGCCTTGAATAGTAGTTGCTTACAAATTTGGATACAGGTATTAAATATATAATGTGGTAATTCTGGATATTCAACTATGTAAGTTTTCGCATATTACATTACATTACACCCCAGATTCTCATATTTCAGTAATGACGAACATTCAAAATTGCTGCTCCTGAATATGTCTGTTTTCTCTTTTGTTTTTAACATCCGGCGCAACAAGGAAGGGGGGTTATAAATTTGACGTGTCTGTCGATCTGTGTATCTGTTGACCTTTGTATCTGTGTATGTGTCTGTGGCACTCTAACGCTCAAACGGATGGACCGATTAAAAAAAATGTTCAAAAGGTCGGTCTGTCGAGAATGTGCTTATCTAGGTCACGTCTTCGGAAAACCTTAACTAACGAAGATATTAACTAAAAACTTTTAAATTGTTTTTTGTGATTTTTGAAGTGAAAACATACTTGAAAATTTTTAAGAATAGTTCCAAAAGAAAGAGAAAAGCTTTCTGCTTTTGATGGAATTTGTTTTTAACTTCTATGTCATAAAGAACTCGAAATATAACGATAATATTTAGCAAAAGTAGCTAAGCTTTAAGTTTACAAGATTGGAAACTGATGTCAATGTTTGCCGGCAAGGAAAGAAAATGATTTAAAATATTTATATGTTGTCAGTTACAATTTGTTAATAATTAAAATACTTAATTGATTTTAGTATAAGGATCTTAAAATAAGTTCCAATTTTAACTCTTTTTTCTGCTTTTACTATAAAATTTTACTAGTAAAGATTAAATTTCCTTTTCCGTGTTTACCATGTCCTCTCGAAAAGAATTAAATATGTTTAAATTTAAATGGCTTTTTGACTAGTGAAGTTCGTTTCAATATGAGGTCGGCAATCAGGGTGACACTGTGTCATTTTTTGCAGGAAGAGGTGAAAGGATCTCATGGGCACATGGAATGCGCGTCAGGATATTACTGCCACATTTTGTGCATTGGCTTATAGACCTTCCCAGGATATTCTTCAAGATATATTAAAATCTTTGGAGAGGTTTATAGTGTTATACGACCGTAGTAGCAGCGAGGAATCCATTAATGATGCCAGAAATAGTTATTCATAAAAGTAGAGAAATCGACAATCTACCTCCTTCACAAGATCACAAGATGCATCCCTTTAATATACAAAAAGAACTGTCTATCAGACAGGCTACTGCTGGGCTGAAATAATGTTTACATTCTTAGTACTCCCTTAACCAGGTGAGTGGGGTTAGAAATTGCTGACGGTGGAAGGGAAATATTGTGGACGACACTGCCAGAGGCTTCTCAGGCACGCAGGGAACTCGTACGATGTGGCTGCAAGAAAGTCTGCTATTATAAGTTTCAATGTGAGAAGGCTGCTCTGCAGTGTACTGCTCTTTGAACATGTGGCAATCTTTGTAGCCAGTGATATCAAGCTTAAATAAACGTAACTTTTGTGTTTATTTTCTTTTTTGAGAAGGGGAGGGGTTGTAAGCTTAGCTTTTCTTTATAAAAATGCTCAAGACAAAAATATATTATCAAAAAAACAAAAGTTTTTTTTCTTTTGTTTTTCTTTTTCAGTTTGTAAACTTCCCGCTGACCGCATATATGTGACTCACTGCGGTAGTAGGTTAGAGACCCCAGTTCGATCTATAATCAGTTATATGCAACACATTACGTATCTAGTAGACAAAGACAGTACAGAGAACAAATGATGCAATGTTCTTTTCTTCTTTAAATGATTCATATTAATTTCTTAAATATTTAAATAACTTAGCAGTCGAACCTCGTTAAAACGAACGTAGATGGACCTTTAAAATTAATTCGTAATAAGCGCATTTCATTTTATCCAAAAAACAATAAACAACGTTATGTGTAATTAAATTAGGACCGGGATCGGCAGCGCGTCCTAGACATAATTCATTTTAAGCGTGTTCGAATTGACGAGGTTCGACTGTATTGTAATTAAACTATAATATATATAATCACGAGGAGCGCACTCTTTATGCATGAAACAACAATCACTATGTATAGTTCTAACAGTTGTCATTTAACATGATTTAAAAACGTTTGAAGGAACTCTTAAGATATTCAGAGGAAGCTTTGGATTTCAATATCCTCTCTCTTTTGGATATCAGTTCTCTGGTTGTGAACAGGAACCTCCCATATCCCTCAAAACCTTTACCCTTTCTCCCACCCTCTTCAAAATATTAAATTCAATAAATGTTTACTTCACTACTTGGGCAATTCCACGTCAGATCAATCACCTTCTTGACCCGACCATCTCCGATTTTCACGAAATTTGGTATGAAGGACACATATGGCAAGATAAGTAATTCTGAAAATTTTTAGATTTTTATTGTAAAAATTGTACGAAATACAGGGCTGTAAAAAAGCGAAAAAAGTGCGAAAAAAGCAAAAAGTTGTCACATTCCAATGACCGTAACTTTTCTCCGAATTACAGCAGAATAAAAACTTAAATGCCGTTGCAAAGCTGAAGAATGGAGCTTTCTTCTGATATATTACATGACTTTATTGCGACAGGTTAAGGTTTCAAGGTCATTCATTCACCGTGACTTTTGACCTTGAATATCTCAAAACACGCCCCCTTAGAATTTCTTCAAAAAAATATATTTTATAGCTCCAACACTATACTTCCACTATACCAAAACTTAGGCTGGCACCGCAATGGCAAGGTTTTCAAAAAAATCAGGAATGTTTACATGTTTTACATTAGGAACTTCGTATGTCAAGTCAGTCATTTTCTCGACATCACCATTTTTGATTTTAATGAAATTTGGTGCGAAGGACACATACAGCAAGATAAGTAATCCTGCAAATTTCTTTATTTGTATTGTAGAAATTGCGCAAAATACATTACTGTAAAAAAACGTTAAAAACTGCAAAAAACACGAAAACTTGTAACATGCAAATGCTTGTAACTTCTCTTCGAATTACAGTAGAATAAACGTTTAAAAACCAATGTAAAGCAAAAGAATAAAGCTTTCTATTGATATACTACATCACTTTTCTAAAGAAAGGTTAAGGTTGAACATCTTAAAAGACACTACCTTAGAATTTCTTGGGAGAAAAAGTATTTTATAGCTCTAACACTATTCTTCCACTGAACCAAAACTTAAGCTGGCACCACAATAAAAAAGTACAATTAAGACAGTTTACATATTTTTCTTAAATGTTTTACATTACTTCTCTCCTACTATAATTTTTTATGTGTTATTCCTGAGATATGTGTATTTTCACAAATGAACAAGTTTCTTAAATGAGGACTAGAATGTAAAACCAATTTTATTTGATAAACATAATTTTATCTGTAATTAGTAACAAATCTTGGAAATCAAAAACTGTAAGTTTTAGCCAACGACAAAGCTTTCCGTATAGAGGCAGTTTTTTTTAACAACCAATGTTAGAAATTCTGCTCCAACATTAATAAAATTATCTGTTAAAGCTCTATAACAACTAATTAAGTAGCCTCGAATTATTTTGAGAAAAAAAGTAGTTTTATCATTACATTACTCACCAGAAATTCTAATTACAAGACTTTAATGTAATCCCTCGAAAAAGAAAAAGAAGCAAGGCCTGCCTGCTTACAGTTCTGCAGATATTATTTGATAATTTTAAGCTTTCCACATCTTACTGGCTGATATTGTGTCAC